>JAKTVX010000084.1:0-37251 GCA_030581755.1 Crinitomyces ghanaensis
CCCCGCATAATATTGCATAATGATTGTGTTTACTTTTCTAGTCGGGTTGGGGCCAATTTCCCAAACCGGTTTGTTTATTGAGCCCCATTAACGGCTGCAGCTGTCAACGCACGTGAATACATTACATGTGATTACATATTGGCTTTACATATGTTTACATTTGGGGAATGGGAGAAATATAATTGTGACTCCAGCGTTAAAAAGAAATTAATATATAGTTTTGTACTTTAATTTGCCGACCTGGGTTCAGTTTAAAGAATAAATATATTCGAGTACTACCTCATACGACTATTCGTTTTTGGTTAATTGTTTTTGGGGAGGCTTAAGCTAAGCAAGAGATCCAATTTCGAAATTATTCTCTTATTCTCCTCCTTCCTGTCCGAGGAAGCCGACTTGATCTCTCTATGAAGTTCTTCCAACTTCCCTTCAACTTTCTCCAGTTTTGCGCCAACCTGTTTCCAGATTTCATCTTTTAGAGCAGACGCGTCTTCTTTTCTCTGGATAAACTGTGCAGCCAGAAGAGTCACTGCGTCGCACATTTTATCCAACTTGTCAGACTCCAGCTGATGGGACGTTTTGGGTCGTTTGCGCCTTGGCCCCTGCAATCTCTCAACGGATGGGCTATCTGATAATTCGGTATCGCTGTTGGCCGCACTTGACGGAGTGGAGTATGCCAATGAGTCGCCTAGCGATGTGACAACAAAGCGCGCGCTTCATAAGCGCGTTGTAGCCTATCTTTTTGCGCTTGACTTATCGTTCTAGCTTCTCGCACAGGTTTTTTAATTTCTTTATACCTGGTAATCAAGGTATCAAGAATTTCAGCGTTGCTGGACACGCCTACTGCCATAGCTGTAGTTTCTCTTTCCTTCGCGCGTTCGCGTTCGTTTCTCCATTTCTGAAGAGTACCCCTAAAGCTATTTATACCTGATGCAGTTGGTTTCGGGCCACCTCCCCAATCATCCTCGTATTGTGTCAGAATTGCCTTTAAAAATTCAGTTTCTTTCCTGGGCTGGAGCTTGTCGAGGTGAGTTTCCGTAATCTGCAGGATACGCGTCTTCATTTGCTCCGTGCAGCTTCCCTGCTGCGGCTTCTCCTGCTTCTATGATAGGAACTACCTCTTCATTTTGAGGTGTAGGAAGGGTGGTTTCCATCGTGTTGGCAGGTGCAAACGGCGTCGCTTCCCTAAGGTTGACAGGCAAAGCGCGATCAGCGCGTATTCACCCGTTTTGGCAGGTCTGGGAAATACGCATATATGTTCCTTGTTTTACGCTGGAAACCGACCTAAATGAGGAGAAGGAATACGTAACGCTTATGACTCTGGCACCTTATTCAATCATGAAATAAAACGCTTACGTAAACTTTACCTAACTCAGTACAAAAAAACACTTATTTTTTCATAGTTTTTCAATAAAATGAAATTAATCTAACTGTTCAGGTCATTTCTGGACTTTTGTGCACATATTTTCCTGTCATTTTCTGCCTCGCAAATGTCACGTGATAAAGGCGTGAGCGTCTGGAATGAGCTGACTAATTAGTAACTTTATCTCTCACATTCAGTGGTTTGTTCACATTCAGTGCTTTTTATCTCCCAATTGGGGCCTGTCGATATCCGCTGGGGACTGAGTGGTTCCAATTGAGGCCTGTCCAGCACCCTCGGGACTTTTCTCCCAATAGTGACTTAACATTACTGGACCGTCTAAATGGTCGCAGTCAAGCAGACGGAAATTTTTGCATTTTGTGTTTTGTGATAGTGACTTAACATTGCTATAGAGCGGAAGGCAAAAGGCGAATTATTCGTTTTGCAATGGTACGGTATGCGAAATTTTGTGACCGTTGGGATTGGCACAGCGAGTTTCGATCAGATTCGGGAAGCGTATCCGTAAATACGGAAATTTCACACTCTGAATTCCGATCTTTCATAGGAAATACTTTGAGGATGCAGGCTGAGGAGTTAAAGCATATCTTAACCGTTAAAATAAATTGATTTTACTTCACAAGCTATGGATGACGCATAGAAATGCTAGCTATGTTATGAGTACAATGAGTGGGCTGCTCCTCCGGAGTTCGAAGCTTTCATGGTGCGATTTTTTCATAAATTTCAAGTCGCATATTCGTTTAGCCTATAATCTTCAATTTCCTGTCCCTGAATTATAAAGAGTCCGAACCGAGGATCCAGGCTTGAGACATGCCAAATTTACTGATATTGGACACACAGACGCCAACCAAGTGTGGAAACATCATTGATCTAGCATGCCGTTCACCTTTGTCATTCTTACTTGTTGCATCTCTATTTGTCTTCATAACTCTATCGATCACAAGTTACTGGGGTTATCAGAAAGCCCGTCATATTTCAGAACAGCACAATGAGATATCTGCAATGACTGAAAATTTCTCTTCAAAGGTTTAAGAAACGCCCAATACTGAAGGTCCTCCGCCAATGCTATAACTTATGCTTTCTATATTCAGCATCTTGGCCGATACTGATGCGCTATTTGCGTCAAAGTAATAAGGATTCTATGACGCAATGAAATCATTGATTCGAGGCATACGCCCATCACTAGGAAGTTAACAAGTTTCCGACTTTGCATCTGGCCTATCTCGCCAGATTAGGCCTATTAAAATTCTTGGACTTATGAAATTTTAAATCTCATTCTTCGCCGCGTGTCGCAACGGATAATTCCTTCACAGGATTTGATGCAATTCCGCGATAATACAAAATACTGCCGCTACACCATGCAATATTTGCTCGCTTCATGGATATTCGATGTTCTATCGCCTGTACTCTTTTTTTGCTGTTCATCATCTTTTATCCCCTTCCGAAACCATCCTCGGGAGTTGATCGATCATGAAATCTTTGTTGAGCCTTTTCACATAACCGTCTGGCGCCTCTTTTATGTTTCCGCGCTTGCTTAACTACTGTCATTTCCAATATGGCTCTTAGCACGTACGATGATCCACCCTTCTTGAATGCCCTTATTTCCATCCTAATAGTCGCATTCGTTTTGCCGCAGTCGGGCTTGAGTGTAAAAAATTTGTTTCGAAAAATGCCGGATAAAGTATTTTCTTCAAGATCACGAGAATTACGCTTCTGCCGGTCACCCGGTTTGAACCTCTACAAACATGTTCCTCAATTTGCTTATATTTATTCATCTGTTACCATTTCCGTTAGTTTGTCTCATTCTTCGAAGCGATTCTCAATGAAAATCGGCCTGACCATCCAATACAGTCGACAGATCATAGTGGGCAGTCGGCTTATCGTTTGTGAGATTGAACTTCCACAAATAAATTCATCGCATTTGCGTTCCAAACATATTGAATATTTCTAATTCTTGAATAGCGACTGATTTACACAGCTTAGACAGGCGACATAGGTTTGTGTGCAGGCAACAACTCCAAGAAAGGAAATTGTTGAGTTAGACAGTTGACAGCTTAATAGTGTGGCGATGGCGGCGAAAGAGCAAGAATAGCTAGGTGATTGAGGAGTTTTACGGAATATATATATATATATATAACGTTAGGCTTGATCGTATAAGTAGATCTCAACAGTAATACCACACAAATCCGACCAATAACAATTCGTAAGTCTTGTATTACTAATATATCACTGACATCATCAGACTGACTCAATGGCCGAATCAGCCACAGATAACTCTAATTGAATTGAAAAACTATAAAAAACATAAAGATTACGCAATGTCCCTCCTTAACTAAAGCCTACAGTACATACTTCTTCCTTTCCACTCGTTACTCGTTCCCTTGATAACCTTGATCAGGTAAACTTTCAACGCAAATGCGGCTCTGCTTCGAAATTGGCGCTAACTTTATGACTGTGGAGTTACCGGTTACCCTGTTCCAATGGTTAGGTAGGGTCCTTCTTTATAGAGCTACAACAAAACAAATGTGATTGTCGCGGGGACGTGCATAATTTTGGGCCTTAAAAACTCCCAAACTCCCCTTGTTTCCGAAATACCAAAAAATGATTTCAGAAATCCTGGGGATCATATTCGAAAAATTGGATTTTCCTACCTACTTGACCGCGGCTCAAGTATGCAAGCAATGGCGTCAGGTGGCTGACACTCCGGCTGTGCGAAGAGCTCAAATCCCAAATTTGAGACCTCACTGTTGTGCGGATCCTAACAATGAGGTCAATTGGGAAGCATGGTGCCGTTATACGCTGACGTTTCTACAAAAAGCTTTATTTATGCCGTATAACGTGTATGCAGTCGTCGAGATTGAAACTCTTACGCCATTACAACGATGTGATCTGAATGATCATTCAGGCTTTGGGCTAGTCGCTAAATGTGGCCGTCAGATAATTACTTTTGATGACGACTATAATCCGGTTCTCATGGAACTGCCTGGAGGAGAAGGTAAACTGTCAGACAGAAAATATACGGCAATCAAACTACGACACTAATCGTATTGCAATTCGAAGCCATCGAGAGACGCGAGATCAATGTGAGGTCAAAGTATACGAAGAAAATAAAGTGGTTTTTCACGAAGTGATTAACCCTAAGCATTATATCTGGTTTGAATGCAAAGGGAATGTTCTTGTCACGGCAATCGATGGGGACGTGCACAGATTTCGCAGATCGGATACCCGAGATTATCTTGATGTTGGGCCTTTCATAAATAGGGCAGCTATCAGGGAGCATGCAAAACTCGATGAATATTGGAATAATCTTGTAGAACTTGCAAAGCAACCAGCCGTTAAAAGAAACACAGAAGTCCGCGAAATCCAATTCCGCATCAAAAGCAATAACAAGTCGAGAGTAATTCCCATCCCGGATGTGGCTAGGCAAATAAATGAACCATATGTTCGAAAGGATTTCTGCCATTATGACGACACAGAGTTATCTGAACCAGTTGATTACTTCTGCGGCAGCAACATTGAGCACAATGTCAATGGCGTAAACCGCTATCCAATAACCCGTATGACATCCGCGTCCGCGGCTATTGTGTGTATTTAGAAAGTGCGGCTATGTAGCGATTTGGTTCTACGCAATGACGGCCGACCCCAGGGTAATAGTGTTCCCCGTGAAATCACACATTTTATATGCAGTTCGGACGCCAAGTTGAGGAATTTGGTACTGACTCACAATGCAAGGTTTCCTAGGAACAAAATCGCTATTCCGTGCCGTCAGCTTGGGACTCATGTGAATTATTGTCGGTATTGATTTCCTTGAAAGCAGAAAATACGACGGCCGCTGGTGTGATGGCTTCGTTTGGATTGGATCTAAGAGAACTGTCATTGCTAATTATACGACAGAAATGGATAGAAATCGTCGTCAAACGCTACTAGGATTTCGATTGTATGAAGTTCTAAAGGAACCCAAGCCATGTATTCATCATGCAATTAAGCGGAAGTGAATATTCGAATATTTTTCAAGACTGCGGCATGTTTATTATTATTATTGTTATTATTCTATTGTGAATCCCTAATTTAATTTAATTTATACCTTTTCAAAAGGCTTTTGTGTATTCTTCAGCATATCCGGTTTAGAAGCCAAACCGGCTAAAGGTTCAGAGGCGTAGAAGCCAAAAACTATTTCATCCAATCCTTGACTAAATAGAAAACATCAGGCTTTTAATAAGAATAACGGGCATGCTTCATGTTTTCCAAAAGACAGCTTTTTAAGCTTCCTAATCCCATATTTCAGTTCGCAATACTTTGATCCCTTAGATCATATGAAGCTGCCTGAAATTTGCCCATCAACCATGCATGCAAGGCTATCACAGCTACGGTATCCGTGTTCCTTGCAGAAGTCCAGCAAAGACCCCAGTAGGCAACAGCTAAAGTTGATGAGCGAGAGAAGCTCGTATCACAAAGCCTACGGTCCCATATGAAGTGCGCATATTTGCTGGGTTCAGAAGAGTAACAAGAACTATAGAGCTACATGGCAATGATCTTTCCGCATACCGGAATTCGGAAAGGATAGAGCTTATGGTGAACTCAAATCCTGAACCACTCAATCAGCAGACACTGTTCATACGGGTAAGCAGCGGGATGATGCGTCTTGCTTATCTTCATAGGCATCTCTTCAGGGCATCATTCATTCTGTAAACTGTATGTGATTGCATTATTTGCTGGTACAATGACTATGACAACACTAGCAGACACCCACACCCACGTAAAACGGTCTCTCGACCAACCTCCATAGACGGCCTAATTTCAAGTAAATCAAATATATGTGGTTTATTCGAATACACACAGTACTTCTCAATCGAGTATATCCCCTTTTCTAACAACATATGTCCTGCGGAAGATCACGCCGTTCACTGTTAGGACAGCTTACACGGGTGCGAAGTTTTACAGTTCACGGGGACGAGGCATTTTAAAGTGGAAAGCTGGGATCCAATCGCCGATGACCGGCTGTGTCAAACTCCTTAGTTCTTCTTATAAAATCCGTAGTCAGTGTAACCCTCAGATCCGCTGGTATAGAAAAGATCTCTGTTATACGGATTCAAGGGCCAACGGTTCTGGAGTCTTGCAGGCAAATCGGGATTAGAGATGAATAGCCGACCGATAGCTACTACCGTCTGGGAGTCAGAGTCCGCGACCTCTTCGGCCACATCGGCTAAACCACCAGCACGGAGATACACACCGTGCCATACGGAGCGAACGAACGAGTTGTCACCGGGCTTATCTTGAAAGGTCTGACCAGTTACTCGGGGCTCGACGATATGCACAAAGGCCAACCTGTTCTCAGGATTCTTCTGAGCGCGCTCCTCTAATTGAGCTAGCACGTAAGACCACTGGGGCACAGGGCTGACGCCGAAGTCAAGAGAGCCGAAGTCGTTCCAGGGGGAGAACCGGATACCGACCTTATCCGCGCCAATGGCAGCGACAACCGCGTCGACTACCTCTAAAGTAAAGCGGGCGCGGTTTTCGATGGATCCTCCGTACTCGTCAGTTCTGTGGTTGGTGCACTCGTGCAAAAATTGGTCAAGCAGGTAACCATTGGCGGAATGAATCTCGACGCCGTCCGCGCCGGCAGCAATAGCGTTCTTGGCTGCGATTATGTACCATTGAATATACTCTTTAATTTCCTCCTTAGTCAAGGGCCGAGGATTGCCCTCTCCAGGGCCATCCACTGACATGTCTGATGCGGACACAAAGGGGTACCCCGCTGCTTGCAAGTGCTCGGGCTTGGCTCGAGATCCTAAGGCCCAGAGTTGCACGTACACATAGGACCCCTTAGCATGGACTCTGTCAAACACTTTCTTCCAGGCTGCGACCTGCTCTTCGCTCCAAATACCGGGAACATTAGGATAACCACCGGCCTGAGGAGCAATGAAAGTTGCCTCAGTGGTCAGCAAAGTTCCCGGAGTAGATGCACGCTGCTCATAGTATTCGGCAACCAGCTCGGTGGGAACATGTTTAGGAGACCTGAATCTCGTCAACGGGGCCATGGCGACTCTGTGGCCCAGAGTAATGTTACCGACGCGTAGTGGAGAGAACAAGTTTGATCCGGTCATATCTTGTGCGGGTGTGTGTGTCTGTCTAGGTTTGGACGCAAGCCGATAGCCGGAGTGTGATTATGGAGTGAGTGTGAGTTTCTATCTGCTCCTGCCTTTTGTCAGTCGACGTCAACGCGGCTCATTTTATACCGGAATTCCATTCCGCGCTGACAAATTGAGAGGGCTGACTAAGCAGCGAGGCTGACATGAAGATTATTAATCGGGTAAAGATTAGCAGCTGTCAGCCCTGGTCAATGTGGGGCAATAAATCATTCAGATGTAAGTTCGGCTAGATTACTTACAAAGAAAAGGGATAAATACGAAGGACTAGACATACTGCGTAGGCACTGAAGTGTATTCATATATATGTTTTATATAGCCTGTAGAGTTCGTTAGTATTGCTTTGACTAGGGGGTGACCATCGTTCGTAATCCACGAAAATTGACGATTACACGTGACTTTGATAAGAAATATTTCGTATGACAAGCATTAATGCATTGCGTCAAGTATGACAAAAAGGGAATAAAGCAAACAAGCCCATTAAAGCCAAGACGGATGGGTATGCAGACTGAATGGGATCTTGTGAGTTATGGCAAAAAAGATCGATCCTCGGCAGACGTTGGACGTTGCTAGGGGTCCAACTGCTGTAGTGTCAACCAAATAATTTGAAGGATGCGCAGGAACAGATGATATTAAAAAAAAAAAAAAGCGCAGGAACAAGGTAACCGGCATCGGCCGGAGACTCAAAAAGAAAGGGAAAAAAGCAAAGAACAGAACGGCCACAGGAGCTGGCTCGTAACTAGAATAGTCGTGGATGGAAGGGCATGTTAGAGCTGCTATCATGTTAGTCGGCGATTACTCATTGTTACCTCAGCATGACTGAATGAATTGCCAGACCAATACGATCGTCTGATCGGACGTTGCGCATTGGCATCTATGCCTTCAGTGTTATCCACACATGAAGTTCTGATTCCACATTGTTCGACTCGACTCGCGTCTTAAATATTGCTTATACATTTGCATAGATTTAAAGTAACAAGATACCCTCTAGCCCCTTCCACCTTCATGCAGGAAAATGAGAAATGGCCACTGTACCTGGGATCACTCTAGTAATGGATGCGACGATGGCAGCGGAGGAAATCCACGGGGCCAAGTGTTGAGCAAAATCCCTGCGTAGGATCACTCGAAGGCAATCGCAACGTCTCTGTCATAACTGGGCCATTCTTGGCTGCTTTTTTTCTATTAATTGCTTAATCTACATCCTTTTTTTCCTTTAATCCTAAACACATAGTCCATTTATTTGTTTGTTAGTGTTTTTATCGTGGTATTATCTATACAGGCAATATCGCTCCATCCCCCTTTGTCAAGCGTTTGCCAGTCTCTCAAATTTGGCAAATTCTTCGTCAGATATGGTGTAGCAATGTTCCTTGGCAGGGAAACTCCTGGCCTTCACATCTCTATCATAATTCTTTATCGCAGACACATTATCCCGTAAAATATTACTGTAGTGTTTGAGAAATTTAGGAACAAACCCGTCAAATCCTCCCAACATGTCTAATTGGACCAGAACTTGAGCTGAAGTCCCAGGGCCCGCGCCAATTCCAATTGTCGGAACATCTAATTTTTGAGTAATGAGTGTGCCAACTCTATCAGGGATTGCCTCTATAAGAATCATGAAACATCCCGCCTCTTGAAGAGCAAGCGCGTCCTCAAGAATTGACATAGCTCTGCTCGCCGACTTGCCTTGAACTTTAAATCCCCCCAGAGAAACTTGACGTTGAGGTGTTAACCCCACATGGCCAACAACCGGTATTCCACATTCGACCAGCTTTTTGACGCTAGGGATGATCTCGCGGCCACCTTCTAATTTTAATGCCTCAGCATTTCCCTCCCTGACTAAACGGACTGCCGAATCAAAAGCCAAAGCAGGACTACTCTCATAAGTTCCAAACGGCATATCTGCTACCAAAAATGAAGACTTCAAGCCTCGCGATACTGCCGCAGTGTGATAGATCATGTGATCCAACGTAAGCTTGTTAGTGTTGGGAAAACCCATAGCCACCATGGCCAGACTATCTCCAACAAGAGTAATATCTACGCCCGCCAGATCAGCCATTCGACCGGTAATGTAATCATGGGCAGTTAGAACACTAATTGGCATTCCATTGCGGTATAATTTGCGGATTTCAGGCACAGTCACCTTAGGGCGAGATGATGTCTGTGCGCTAGAATCAGGAGCAGAGTATACGGACCGACGAGATTCTGCGAAACAGGGAGCTCGCTTAAGAGACGAAAAAATAGAGCCAATAGCACGGTTTAAACTTTGTCGTAACATAGCCAGGTTTCATAAAACTGTGGATGTATCAGGCGACTATGTGACTCATCTCGCTTATAAGCGGTGTTGGAGATTTTGCCGATGAGGTAACTTCAAACACGGTTTAAAGTTATTATTATTTGCCGAAATAGGGAGCCGAGCCCCGTAAGTGGATGAATATGTCCCGAGACCGAAAACAGGCTATAACGTAATTATTCTCGAAATAGGTTTGTGTAGAGCATGTGCATATTTTTGTCGATCTTTGAATCAATCATAGCTTGAATCATCTTTACTTGGTCCTGCTTGAAGGAACGGTAAAAAAAGTTTCAACACGTGGCATGCCAGGATGAATACTTCGACAACTGTTTCACAATCAGCACTGTGCCTCTAATGGCCTCGGCCACCATCGAGCGCAACTCAGAAGCAAACTGCCGGCCGTTGCAAGTTTTAATCAATTGATTCAAGTTGCAACAACGTGGACATTTCAGACAGTGTAGCTTACGAACCATCGAACTGCCCCGAAAATATCGAATTCGGCAAACCGTTCCATCAATGGCAGAAAAGCGGAGCTATTGAGTGCACCAACGGCGACTGGTTGATACCATAACAATGAAGTTCAAATCGGGATAGTTGGAAAGACCGATCGCATCTTGAAGCTGGGACTGTGGATGGCGTATCAAGTAATCGGGAAGCTCCAGGTATTCGACCATCATTTGAAAGCTCAACCGCAGAACGACAGTGCAAGCGGAAAGACGAGGATCTGAGAATGAGAATGGGGCCTCATGATAATGCGATCTGCATACATGTTTCGATAGGAAAAAAAACAGTCTCTTAAAGATTCCTAGGATTCATTTTAATTTATTATCTTTCCGTATAGCCTGCGCGTGGGAATTCCTAAATTAGCGATCCGCCAAAAGACCGGCTGGCGGCGGCTGGCGCGGAAACTCATAACTTTAAACCAAGGAACAGGGCCCCGGAACGACAATGTTAGGATTCCATGGGGAATACCATGTAACCAGCGAAGGAATATATTGTATAATAGTATAATACACTTCACTAATAATGTTCCTGGTTGAAACACACTCCAGTCCACGGAGGCAATCGTAAGCGTTTTTTTTCAAGATGTCTGCAATTGAATTGCCGGCTCAACAAGTATTGCACTGCAGAGCACAGCTCCATCCCACTCAATCCGAGCTGTGGGGTCCAGCACGAGAAGACGCTTATTCCTGACAGACGGCCTACTCATCACCGGTTCTCTGGCAACTTAAGCAATTTGTTTACGCATCGGTACGCTTCCCCGGATTTTTGTGTTATGAAATCCGGGGATTCCTTTTTGTCAACCACAGCCGCATGCAACTTCCGTTGAGCATATTCCGTTGGAAATTCCGGATCTAACAGAACAATGAAAAAATTGCGATCATGCCGAGAAGATGTATGTTTGACCAGGATGACGAGTTAATATTTTAGGTGCAGAACCAACAGTTGCTCGCTTGGTCTTTCGCTTTCAAAACGTAGGCGGAAGGCCTTATCACACTGTCTTAGATGGTCATACGTCTTCTCCTCGACTCCTCCTAGCCCCACCTGCCTTGATGTGGGGTAATTCCGCAGAACAATTTTCCGACACCCATAACACATATAAATATATATAGCCGCTGGTTCTTCTCTCTTTTTTTTTTTCTTTCTCTTCATTCCACTTGCATATTTATATTCTTTTCCCCTTCTTTTTTCTTTTTTAATTTTTTTATTTTATTATTTTATTAAAGAAAAATGATCGACCTCGTTGATGTCGTTGTTCTACTCGTGTGCCTGTTCGGCGGACTCTTCTTTTTAAGAAAACTATCTCCCAGATCTTCTTCATCCACTGAAATTGGAAGTGCTGCCAAGTCCAGCGACGAAGACCGTGAATTTGATGAAAGAAACATTAATGACAGTCTTGACAAAAATGGTAAAAAAGTAATTGTATTCTATGGATCTCAAACCGGAACTGCCGAGTCTTACGCCAAGAAATTGGCTAAAGAGGTCAGCTCAAGATTCGGACTTGGCGCTATGATGGCAGACGTTGACGACTATGACTTTGATTCTTTGGACGCGGTGACTGGCGATAAAGTCGTCTGCTTCGTTATGGCTACTTTTGGTGAAGGCGAACCCACTGACAATGCTATCCCATTCTGGGAATTCATCACCGGCGAAAGTGCTCAGTTCTCTAAGGGCCAGGATCTGTCTGAAATGCCATTGAGTGGTCTTAACTATGCTGTCTTTGGTCTTGGAAACTCCAGTTACGAACATTTCAACAAAATTGGCAAGGACCTCGACGCCCGTCTTGAGAGCTTAGGCGGTCACCGTGTTGGACCTTACGGCCAAGGTGACGAGGCCACTCAGTCTACCGAGAACGACTATTTGGGCTGGAAGGACGACATGTTTGCTGCTTTGAAGAAGGAGAAGAATCTTGAAGAGCGCCCTGTTGTCTACGAGCCTGGTGTCAAAGTTGTGCCCCTGGAACGCGATGAGATCGACATGACTAAAGTCCACGTTGGTGAGGTCGCCAAAGACTATCTTCTGCCTTCTGTTCAAGGTCCTTACAACTCTACAAAGCCATTCATGGCCACTGTTTCTGTCGCCCGCGAAATTTTCAATTCTGCAAACCGTAACGCTGTTCACTTGGATTTTGACATCTCCGGAAGTGGTATGAGATACACTACTGGTGACCACATTGGTATTACTGCACAAAACAGATCTGATGAAGTTGAACGTTTCCTCAACATTTTCGGCATTCAAGATGGCAACGCTGTGTTTGACATCGAGAAGATTGACCGAACGGCCAAGATCCCATTCCCAACTCCTACAACTTACGATGCTATTGTTCGCCAATTCTTTGACATCTGTGGTCCTGTCTCTCGTCAATTTATGAGCTCTATCTCTCCTTTCGCTCCTACTGAGGAAATCAAGAACGAGTGTGTCAAGCTTGGTGGTGACAAGTACCACTTCGCTGACTGCATCAGCAAGAAACACTACACTGTAGCTCAGATTCTTTCCGAGCTGTCCAATGGTCAA
Organism: Crinitomyces ghanaensis; assembly: GCA_030581755.1. Classification (NCBI taxonomy): domain Eukaryota; kingdom Fungi; phylum Ascomycota; class Dipodascomycetes; order Dipodascales; family Trichomonascaceae; genus Crinitomyces; species Crinitomyces ghanaensis. The sequence continues at coordinate 12,827 of JAKTVX010000084.1, forward strand.
CCATGGTCTAACGTTCCATTTTCGTTTTTGATCGAATCTATGCCCTTCCTGTCTCCTAGATACTACTCGATCTCGTCCTCATCCTCTGAAAGCCCCAATACTGTGTCTGTATCTGCAGTAGTCGAAAGATTTGCCACTACTGAAGCCGGTCGCGATTTCAAGGGCTTGGCTACCAACTACTTTCTGGATATCAAAAAGGCTTACGAAGGTACTCTTGCGCTGACTGACGCTTCCTATAACATTCAAGGTCCTCGCAACAAGTATGTTGTTGGCGACGATAAATTGAAGCTTCCTGTTCATATTCGACAATCCAACTTCCGCTTGCCCAAGAACAACCAAGTACCAGTTATCATGGTCGGACCTGGAACTGGTGTTGCTCCATTCCGTGGCTTTATCCGCGAGCGAGCTTCCAAGGCTGCTTCCGCTAAAGTCGGCAAAGCTTTGTTGTTTTTCGGCAGCAGAAACTCCGTGGAGGACAATCTTTATGCCGACGAGTGGGTTGAATTCCAATCCACTGACAGAAACGAGAAAGCCTTTGATAAATCTAACTTCTTGGAAGTGGTTACTGCATTTTCAAGAGAGAACGAACAGAAGGTGTACGTTCAGCACCGTCTGGAAGAGAACGGCGCATATGTCAATGAGTTACTGCAACAAGGAGCATATTTCTACGTCTGCGGAGATGCCAGCAGAATGGCTAAGGATGTTAATGCTGCGCTTATTCGCATAATAAGTGAGCACAGAGGAGTGTCCACAAAAGATGCTGAAGCAGAAGTTAAGAAGATGAGATTGCAAAGCAAGTATCAAGAAGATGTATGGTAATGACTGACGAATATTTATAATCAACGAATAAACCAAAAAGGGAATAGATAACATAAGATAAATAGATTTATAAGAATTTGATTTGCACTGCCTTTTTTTTTTTTTTCTTTTTTCTTTTAGGAGCGCTTGAGGTATGTCAGTGAATTTACTGTACGAGCTATTACGGCCAGAATGGTCAAATTCTATTAATGCCTATGCATTTTATTTACTAGATTCGCTACTGCCACTTTTCTTCTAGGCGTGTCGTCCCTGCTCCGGTCTTCGTCATCTAGATCAACTCAAGACAGAAAAGTCAAATTTATGGCCCCACATTACAATGCTTCTTTCATTTGTAATAATGACATATCAAAAATTAGTAGACCATTTTTTTAGAATAAAGCACTAGAAATTTTACACATTCGGCGCCTTTGCATAGGGCTAGAACGGCCGGCGGAATACGCCGTGCTACCAAGGCCTTTTATCGTGCAGCCTGCAAAATATCTCCAAATGGACCCTGCGATATTTATTTTTCAAAAAAAAGAAATGTCCAAAGAAAAAGAAATGACAATTTTCTTTGACAATGTCGATGTCGGAAGAAGTCAGAATATCATTATTGACTATTATTTGATTTGAAAGAAAGATGCCAAGCTGAAATAAAGTGACGAAGTACCCGAAGTGTGGATAAGAAGAGCCAACTTGTTCAATTATATTATTATTAGGCTGCTTGCTGTTCAAATAAGTTGTACTCATCGCCTGTCATCGTCGGAAAAAAAAAAAGATGGAACTAGAATTCAAGATTCAGGAAGTCGATGGCAATGCCCTGACATTAAGCCTCGACCAGCAATTATCTGCATTCATTCCGTTGATCACGCCTTCTACTAATGGAGCGTTCTATTGGCCACCCCGCCGAGGCGCCACATTTTTCTCTTCTTTCCTTTCCTTTGTTTTCTTCTTTCTTCATTGGAACAGAGACTCAGCTCCAGTCACGTGACCTTTTCTCCATCGCTTACGTATGCATGTACAGTTACATCGGATGCTATATGCGCGCGCCCTAAATGGCTCTTTCTATATATATCAAATAGATACAATCTACTGTATGTTTAAAAAATATATTCAAGAGAAAGGTCAAGAGTACTTCCATATGACTAGTTGCTTATCTTCTTTAGCGCTATCTTGCTTGAACTCTTGACGTCAGCACCCTCTCATCAAGCGGAATCGGGTCGGCATTTGAAAATGCCGCTGTGGGGCTAAGGGCCATGGCCCAATCATCGCCTATCTGATAGACTTACTTACAACGGGATATAGAGTTTGAGACAAAATGCGGGGGAAAGTTTCCCAACCTTACAAAGGTCTAGTGCGGCGCGGAATTTCGTGCCATTTCCGCAGTGGAGATCAACATGCGGAATAGTGGTGTAAAAATTTATATATAACGGGCTCATAGGATGAAGATGCTTCTTCTTTTCTATTCTATTATCCTTCACATCTAACAATGGCTGTCTTTTCAACATTAGCTCAATCACAACAAGTCCAAGATGCTTTGGACTTCCTTTTTTCCAACCCGCTACTTGCTGCTGTCTTCGTACCTGTCTTGTTAGTGGTAGGATTTTTTGCCGTTTATGAAGGTTACAGATACACACAAAGAATCCCCGGATTTTCAGGTCCTAAGGGTTATCCTATCTGGGGTAATATTCCCCAGATTAAAGAGAACGCTGCTGAGAAGTATCGTCAATGGTCCCTCGAGTACGGTCCAGTTTTCCAGATCCAACTTGGTAACGTTCCCGTCATTGTCGTCAACTCTGCTGAAAAGGCCAAGGACATCTTCTTGACAAACTCCAGAGCCACCTCTTCTAGACCTATGTTCCACACTTTCCACAAAGTCGTATCATCTACTGCAGGATTCACAATCGGCACTACCCCCATGAGCGAGTCTCTCAAGCGCCGCAGGAAGGCCGCTGCTACTGCCCTTAACAGAAACGCTGTCCAAACATACATGCCTCACGTCGATATTGAGACCAAGGAATTTGTCCGCGAGTGTTACGAGATCGGTCAAGCCGGTAAGGTCGCCGTCGATCCTATGCCTATCGTGCAAAGAATGTCTCTTAATATGTCTTTGACTCTTAACTGGGGTACTCGTATTGATTCTATCAACGATCCTATGTTCCAGGAGATTATCGAGGTTGAAGAGGCTATTTCTCACTCTAGATCCACCACCGACAACTGGCAGGATTATGTTCCATTGTTGAGATGGAACCCAATCAAGAAGACTGATGTAAAGGCCAAGGGCATCAGAGCCCGCCGTGATGTGTACATTAACAAGATGAACAGAGAACTTGACGAAAAGATGGCTGCCGGTACTGACAAGCCCTGTATTCAAGCCAACATTTTGCGTGACCCTGAGGCTAAACTCAATGCCGAGGAGCTTATGGGAATCTCACTTACTATGGTTTCCGGAGGTCTTGACACTGTTACCACTCTTACCGCTTGGGCTGTCGCTATTCTCGCTGCCCGCCCTGATATCCAAGAGAAGTGCTACAACGCAATCAGAGAGATGTTCACTGAGGAAGAAGTCATGTGCGATCCTCTTGAGGACCAAAAGTGTACCTACATTGCTGCCTTTGTCCGTGAATGCTTGAGATACTTCAACGTGTTGCGTCTCTCTCTTCCCCGTGCTGCTGAACACGATTTCAAATACGAGGGCAAGCTCATCAAGAAGGGAACTGTTATCTTCCTCAATGCCTGGGCCTGCAACATGGACCCTGAGCTTTATAAGAACCCCTACGAGTTCAACCCTGAAAGATTTATTGAGAATCCTTTGGCTCCTATTTTCGCCTACGGTACTGGATCTCGTATGTGCGCTGGATTCTTGTTGGGTAACAGAGAGTTGTACTTCCTTATGATGAGACTTATTTCTGCTTTCAAGATTATTAAGTCAGAGGATGTTGATGTCAACCCCTTGTCGGGAGCCATCGATCCTACTGCTTTGGTTGCTCAACCTAAGAAATTCAAGGTGAAATTCCAACCTCGTAACAACAAGATCTTGAAGGAGGCTTTGGACAACTTTGTGCCCTGCACAGTCTAACGAATTGCATAATAAATGGTTAGGATAAAATAAGATGAATATATAAATGAACAGATAAATAAATAAATGAATATAATTGTTTTTGTTGTTAATTTTTGTTTTATCTTTTTTTTTTTTTTTTTTTTTTTTTGAATATTTAAAACACATCAGAGAAACAGGAAACGTCGGTTTGCGCAGCTACACAGACATGTCCGTACATATCAGAAAAACGATACTTCATCGGCTTGGCTAAACTTCTTCAGTTGCTCACTAGCTACGAAGCATGCTTCATTTGTGCCGCCGATTTTCTAAATTTACTTCGGCTTGCCTGTCTGGAAATCCTTTGCTGGAGTCTATCGGAATAAACTTCATTTGCGCAGCAGCAAAGAAACGGAATTTTGTTTTCTGTACGTATACTTCAAAAAAAATGGCCTGATGATTCGACTCGGATATTCCATTTCCTTGTCTTTGTTTGGATATCGTACTATTTTGTTTTTGTTTTTTTTTTTTCAACGGTCCATCTTTTTCTTTTTTTTCCGCAAGTACCCAAGTACCGTCCAAACGTGGGGTAAATGAAACCGGCTTAATCATAACATGGGGTTGCCCATCAAATCAAAACCTTATCTGATTGACGTTCTACTGAGATATAGACCCTATTTTCCGTTTCCATCCTACGGAGTATGCCAATATGCCGCCCCCACGTTTTACATTGCGCTAAATGCGTTCTATAATATTCCGTATAATGAGCTGATAATTTTACGTTTGGTCTAGATAGTATGCATCTTGCGTCTTGCATGCACTTCTAGGTTTCCGCGCGGAATTTGGCGGCCTTGACACGTGAGCCGCATGGTTCCGAGGGTGGGGTTTTTGGCCTAGTGCCATAATCTATAAAAGCAGTGGCAGTGATCGGCAGGTCGTTTTGTTTCTACATCAGACGCACAAAAAATGACTATCGGCACGAAATTTGAGACAAAGGACCCTTACAAATACCAAATCGGTTTCAATTCCTATCAGGAAACTGAAGCTCTGCCCAATGCCCTTCCAGTGGCTCAAAACTCCCCTCAGAAATGCCCTCTAGGACTTTATGCTGAGAAATTGTCCGGCACTGCATTCACTGCTCCAAGACACGAGAACAAGCAATCTTGGCTTTATAGAATTTATCCTTCTGCCGCTCACCACCCCGCTGAGAAGGTTAACACTCCCTGGAACGACGACAAGCAAAATGTCGACACTGTGACCGGAATGGAGAAATTGCATTTTATTCCCAACCAGCTCCGTTGGGACCCTTTCGACATCGCTAAGGAACACACCTTTGTCGAAGGTCTTAAGCTTGTCAGTGGTGCCGGTGACCCCAGACTCAAGCACGGAATTGCCATCTTCGTCTATTCCGCAGGCAAGGATATGGGCAAGGAAGCTTTCTATTCCGCCGACGGTGACTTCCTTATTGTCGCCCAACAGGGAGATCTCGATATCCAGACCGAGTTGGGTAACCTCTACGTCAGACCTCAAGAGATCGCTGTTATCCCCAGAGGTATCAGATACAGAGTCAGAGTTCCCAACGGACCCGTCCGTGGATACATTCTTGAATTGTTCAACAACCACTTCGAGCTTCCTGAACTCGGACCAATTGGATCCAACTGTTTGGCCAATGCTCGCGACTTCCAGGCCCCTGTCGCTGCCTTTGAGGACGTCGACAAGACCGAGCACATCGTCTACTCCAAGTTCTCTGGCCAATTGTTCAAGCACCGTCAAAACCACAGTCCTTTCGACGTCGTCGCATGGCACGGATTGTACTATCCCTACAAATACGATCTCGGAAAGTTCAACCCTGTGGGCTCTGTGTCATTCGACCATCCAGACCCCAGTATCTTCACCGTTTTGACTTGCCAGAGTGCTCATCCCGGTACTGCTATTGCCGACTTCGTCATCTTCCCACCCAGATGGTTGGTTCAAGAGGACACTTTCAGACCCCCATGGTACCACAGAAACACCATGTCTGAGTTCATGGGTCTCATTTGCGGTGACTACGACGCTAAGGAAGGTGGCGGATTCGTTCCCGGTGGAGCTTCCTTGCACAATGTCATGTCGTCTCACGGTCCTGATGCTCACACTCACGAGAAGGCGACTACCATGGACTTGAAGCCTCAAAAGGTTGGCGCAGGTTCAATTGCCTTTATGTTTGAGAGTTCATTGATGCTCGGATTGTCTGAATGGGGTCTCAAGACTTGCGAAAAGGTTCAAGATTCTTATAACGAGGACTCTTGGGTTCCAGCAGTCCGCCACTTCAAGGCTTAGATATTTATATAGGAAATGACGATTTTGTATAGTTCTCTGAGTTTTATTTTTTTGTTTGGTTTGTTTGGTTTGTTTGTTTGTTTGTTTGTTTGTTTGTTTAAAGCGAAATAGCGTAAAATGAGCTAATTGGCATTTGACCGAAGCAGGATTGACCTAAATTACAAGTGGAAAAGTGAACCTCTGTTCATTCAAATACACAAAGAAAGAGCTAAAAGAGGCTTTTCGGCTATAGCTGCTCAAATGGGTGTTCTCTCCCGCGGTCATCATTAACCGTAACGTCCTAGCGAACCGAATCAATTGCAAAGTAGAAACTAAATTTTGAACTTGACATCCTATATTGATGACTATTGATCTTATTGTTACGTTAGAAAACAAATCATCAAAATACTTTATTCAGTTATTATTTAATGCAATTAGATAATAGCCATACCGCTGTCAACAGACACGACGGATCCAGTCATTGAGTTGCTCTTGGCAATGGAGATGAAAGCATCAGCAGCATCCTCCAACTCAGGGGTGTGTTTTAATGGCAACATGTTTTCAATGTGCTTAATTCTGTCAGGTCCAAACTTAAGACCCCACTCGGTAAGCAACAAACCAGGGGCAACAACGTTGACGCGGGACTTGGGTCCAAAGGTCTTGGCCAAGCACTTGGCCAAGTGGATAGAGCCTGATTTGGTAACAGAGTAAGGCAGAGAAGATCCTGAAGGCTTGAGACCAGCAGATGAAGATGTGATGATGAATGAGCCACCTTCAGTAGTTAAGTCGAAATGGGGCTTGGCAGCTCGGAAAAGGTAGAAGTGTGCCTTTACGTTCATGGCATAGCATCTGTCAAGATCGTCGTCGTTAATGGCATCTAAGTCGTTGAATGGGATCATTCTAGTCCATCCGGCGTTTGATACAACGATATCAAGACCGCCGAGCTTTTCCACGGTCTCCTTGACAATGTTCTTGCAGATATCATCCTTGGACACATCACCCTGAACCTTGACGGCCTTGATGTTGTATTCCTTGGTCAATTGCTGAACAAGCTGCTCAGCTCTGTCAGCTGAAGCTGCGTAGTTGATAGCAACGTGGCATCCCTCAGCAGCGAGTTTTTGTGCAATACAGGCTCCGAGTCCTGCACTGCCTCCAGTGATAAGGGCAACTTTTCCAACAAGAGAAACAGGCATGATTGATGTGTATGTGTTTTGTGTGTGTTTGTTTGTCTTTTTCCCGATGGTAATTATTACATTTTATATATGCCGACCGTCACGGTAAGTGGGGGGCACATCTGTAATTCCGCAGCAGCCCTAACCTTTATCGTCGCGGAAGCTGTCTCACGGTTAGGTTCCCGGAACGCGCGTGGGTTAAACCCCGGAATAATTGCGCTATGGAACAAAGGCTAGCTGCCGCAACTTTTGGCAATTCCCGGACCCTGTAAGGTACACCGCACATATTATGATTCAGACATAGAATGTGATAGATATCTATCATATGCACAAACACGTGTTGCGTAGAACGAACTAATTGAACAAGAAGAAATAATAAAATGAAACAAAAATTAAGTAAGAGAAAAAAGAAAGCCAAATAATAACAGGTAACTCATGCATTTATCATTTATCAGCTAAATATATATATATAACGTCAATTTAAATTAAAGAGGAATGGCAGGCAAGATCTTGGTAGAAACTTCACCGAATCCAACATACTCATCAGTAGCAGCATCATGGGCAGCGGCTCTGAAGATAACGGTGTCGTTATCATTGATGAACTTTCTAGCTGAAGATGCGCCAATCTGGATTTCCTTAGCTCCACCTTGGGACAACTCAAGAAGAGATCCGTAAGTACCCGGCTCGCTTCCAGAGATAGTACCAGATCCCAAAAGGTCTCCGGTGTTAAGGTTGCAACCAGTAATGGTGTGGTGAGCAATCATTTGGGGGAACGAGTAGAGCATGTTCTTGGTAGTTCCGTTGGTCAAAATAGCAGAGTCGCCTTCGGCAGTCTTGATCTCAACTTGCAATCCAATGTCAAAGATAGACTTGTCTGACTTCTCTTGCAAGTAAGGTTGGACAGGTCCAGCAGACTCGGGGCGTTGCAATTTGCTGGCAGCAAAAGGAGCAAGAGCCTCGTGTAAGACAACCCAGGGTGAGATGACGGTACCGAAGTTCTTGGAGGTGAAAGGTCCCAAGGGAACGTACTCCCAAGCTTGGACATCTCTGGCTGAAAGATCGTTCATAAGAACGTATCCGAAGATGTGCTCAGAGGCCTGCTCAACAGGAACTCTTTGACCAAGAGCATTAGGCTTAGCGACAAAGGCTGCGAATTCCAACTCGTAGTCCAATTTTCTGCATGGAGCAGTAATGGGGGCCTTGACCTCGGCCTTGGGGTTCTCCAAGATTTGTCCCAATGGGCGATGAATGTCAGTTCCAGTGAGCACAATTGACGAGGCACGTCCGTGGTATCCTACAGGAAGGTGGTAGTAGTTGGGTTGCAGGGCGTTCTTGGGGTCTCTGAAAAGGCATCCACAGTTGTAGGCGTGGTTGAGTCCGACGTAAAAGTCAGTGTAGTCTCCAATGGCCATGGGCAAGTGGTTCTTGACGTCAGCGACCTTGACAAGAACCTCGCTCTTGAGGGCCTCATTCTTCTCGAGGACATCGGCGTACTTGCCGGAAGCGGTAAACACTTCTTGGAGGTAAGATCGCACCTGAGAGTGGGAAGGTCTGCCGAGAGCGGCGAATGCATTGAGCACTGGCTCGTTGAATACGCTGATGTCAGTGAATCCAGATTTTTGGAATCCACCCTTGGCCGCGAATTTCTTGAGATCAAGGACAGTCTCGCCAATGATGACGGCAGGTCTAGGAGAAGCGTCAGCGGCAGTAGAAATAATTCCGAATGGAATGTTTCTAAGGGAGAAGTGAGAGCCTTTAGGAATGCTGATCCACGAAGTCATTGTGATTGTGGCGAAAAAGTATGTAAAAATCCAAGTAAATGGCAAAAAAAGATTTTGCATGTGTATCCTCCAATGCCAATTTATACTTACTGAAATAATTCCGGCCGGAATCCGCTAGCAAAAACGCGGAATTCGGTATTGGGCGCGCGCGGCTGTGCGCGAAACCGTAGAGGTAGCCAATGGATAAGGTTAAGATAACCCGTCAAACCCCACGTCGGTTTAGGCTTCAGCGCGGGGCTTGCAAATAGTACTCCGGTTGAAATATTCCAGTTAGAAACATCAACAGGAGAAAATTAGCATCCCAAAAAAAAAAAAAAACATTTTGTTTGGTATTTAAATGCCGCATTTCCTCTAAGATATGTTTTCCGATGTCTTTTTCCTGCAGCCCGCACTACCCGCTTTCAGGTGGCCATTGCTTTTGGCCGGTGCCCAAAGGGTTGGGGTAGAGCCCGTTTTTTGTTGGCTTGGGTCTGCCCCGCATTTCTAATGCAAGAGCAAAAGTTAGTCAGGGAGAAAAAAGAGAGGTACCTCTACTGACGTATCAGGAGGGTTAAAATAATGGACAACGGCAGTTCGCAGAATGAGCGTCGAATAACTAGAAGGAAACGTAGCAAATATGTCGGCTGTGCATGGTGAGTTGAAAAACAATATTTGAAACAAAATCATATTAAACTAAACGAATACTTCAAAGAAATCTAAAAGCTAACATTAGTATGGAATGCAAGCGACGTAAGATCAAGGTACGGAATAACTCATAGTGGGGAAAAAAATTAATCCTTATTCTCATTTTAGTGCGATGAGATGATCGGCTAATTATTACTTTTTTTTTTCTTGGACCTTACTAACAAGTGTAATGGACAGACACCATGTCAACGATGTTCAGGCAGGCATATTGAATGTATCTATCCGACCAAAAGATCGGCACGGACGAGAACTACCCGACTAGCTCGGTCGGCCGACAACACTGACAGCAGTAATAGTAACACGATTAAAGAGCAAGAGGCCACACAGCAGGGCCAGCCCAATGGTACAAAGAAGGATGGCGAAAAGGACATTGAATGGTCAGATGAGAAGAGCGAAGAAGGATTCGGCTCCCCCGACGACGGGTCCGAAATCGTTGACCTAAATATTGGTACCGACTTTGCCAAGTCGTTTTTACAGGACCTGAGCAATGTCCAGCCGATCTTGTCATTGCCGGTGATCCAGACTGATTTTGATACAGGACTGCCATTTGGCATGCCAGCCAGTCGAATAAACGATCACCACCATCAGCATCCTAACCACCACCAACGACAAGAAGAGTACTCTGGAAACGGATTCGACCCGGGACATGGCGATACCGCCGGTGCACACACAGCATCTGTACACATTGAACCTGATGGTGGCTTGGCCGGCGCTACACCGGACAGTTTCTCAATTGATCCCCATGTCGCCATGGGGCTGCCCGACAATCTGGTCCTGAATTTACATCAGCAGCATCAGCAAGAGCAGGAACAGCAGTCGTCATTTGAATATGAACTTGAATGTAAACATCTGTATGGGATCGGTGTCACCGAGGCAAACCACCTTCTTGACGTCTGGGACGTGGAAGTCAACTGCCTGTATCCCTTGTTTCCTGTGGGAGAACTACAGCGAAGGTTTCGCGAAGCTGCAAACTTTTTCTGCGTTCACGGTATGTTTAAGGCCGAGGACGAAGATGATATTCTTAGCATGAAGCTCACCATTGCCATCGGTGCAGCGACGGTAGCCAGCCATCTCACCGCGAGTAAACTGTTATACGAAGATGTGCTGTCTAAGATAGAGCGAAAAGTAATTTCTGGAAAGGGTTCTCTGACCTCCCTTGTAACGCTACTACTACTGCACCAGTATCAATTCCATAGGGACATGGGCACTATCGCATACCGCACTGTCGGGTTCGCCAGCATTCTCGCCCTAGAGCTAGGGCTGTACAGTTCATCCGACACTGAAAAAATGTACCCGCGGGCCGAGGACTGTGAGTACGCGAGAATAGTGTTCTGGTGTTTGTACATAATGGACCGACGTTTAGCCATCTACGCGAAGCGGCCGTTTATTCTACATGACGAGGATATCGACCAGAAGATGCCGAAATTCGAAGCCGTTACTACGTCTGAGGACGACCTTTTCAGGGCTATGCATCTGAACTACATGATTCACTACTCGCGGCTGTCAGGCAAAGTACTGGAAACGCTAGGCCCACAAAGGAATGTCAAGGGTTTCCAAGACAATGTACAGTACCTCATCTTTTTAATGGAGAAGTGGCAATCATCACTGCCACCGGAACTTAAACTACGAGACAATCTGCCGAGTCAGCCTAGTCCGATCTCGTCTCGTAAACTGAAGTGGATCATTTTTTTAAAGTCTAACCTAATCCTACTGCATATTTATCAATCGTGCACCCAGGAGGCATATATTCAACCGGCAATTCACACATCATGTGAGTGCATACGCGAGCTAGGGCGGCTATATTTCAATACGGATTTCTATGCAAGCTGCGAGATTCAGTACAACCATTTCTTGGTCGCTGCACTAGACGTACTGTATAGCTGTCTTAGACGGGCTCCACAGTATCTTGAGAAGTGCACACCAGAGATCAAACTAGCATTGAAGATTATTTCGCTCATTATGAAGCGAACCCATAATGACAAACGACAGGGAAGCATTTGGCAGCTTGTTGTTTCTTTTGCATTCAAGTTTGGACTTTCGTCACCTTTGGGTGTAAAGATGTTGGAAAACAATCAACAGCAACAGCAACAGCAACAACGGCAGCAACAACAGCAACAACAACAACAGCAACAACAACAACAACAACAACAACAGCAGCAGCCTGGGATTGTGCACATCGGCCGCGAAATGACTTTGACGAACCTAATTTCAGAACTAAGTGGGACTTAGACGAAATCACGTAATGATAGCATGTTGTACTAATTAATGGCATTTTGATGAGTAATGGATTGTATTGTATCTATGTATGTATTTATGTAGACTTGTAGCCTATAAGACCTCTGACGACGCATTGGAAGCATTCCTAGGCTCCATTGGAAAAAGTCCAAATCTTTCCAGCATAGCCTTGTCTTCGTCCCACCCATTGCACATCGTAGTCAGCATTTTCTTACCAGTAAAGATTGCATTGGCACCCGCCATAAAGCAGACAAGCTGCTCGGTCTCTGGCATTGTGTATCTACCTGCTGCCAACCGAATGATCGACTTGGGCATAAGTATCCGTGCTGTGGCAATAGTCCTGACTACAGCGTCAAATGAAATTTGTTTGTTGTCTCCCATAGGTGTTCCCTTTATGGGAACAAGTTTGTTAATGGGCACTGATTCTGGGTGCTCTGGCGACATAGTGGCTAGCGTATGCAGAAAGCTCACATGGTCATCAGCAGTCTCTCCAAGACCCAAAATTCCTCCTGAGCACACCTGCACTTTTTTGGTCTTTTGAATGGTGTTGATGGTATTTAAGCGATCGTCGTACGATCTCGTGGTAATGACTTCGGGATAAAACTCTCGCGATGTGTCCACGTTGTGATTATAGGCTGTCAGTCCTGCGTCGGCCAGTGCCTCGGCCTGCTGGTCGTTGACCATGCCCAACGTCACGCATGTCTCGAGGCCAAGTGCATTGACAGACTTAACCATCTCGCAAATTTTCTTTAGCCCAGACTTACGGCCGGCCATATCTCTCCAGGCTGCTCCCATGCAGAACCGGGTAGATCCATTTTGTTTGGCGAGCCTAGCCTCGGCCATTACATCGTCAAGCGATACCAGTTTTTCGGCTTTTACGTCAGTGTTGTATCGGGAGCTCTGTGCACAATATTTACAATCCTCCGTACATCCTCCGGACTTGATGTTCATCAGAGTACATAGCTGCACTTTAGAGGGGTCATGATGCTGGCGATGTACCGTCGCCGCCTTGTGAATCAGCTCCAAGAATGGAGTGTCATATATGGCTCTAATTTCTGGCTTTGACCAGTTGTTTCTAATAGTGGAGTAAGAGCGGCGAAGCAGATGCATTGTTTGCGTACGTGTGGATATCCATTTTTTTCAGAAACCCCCTCGACTATTTATACGGCCATTTCCCAATTCGGCAACATGACTCGTTGGGGTGCATGCGTCAGCCGTTCGTGACTCGTAGTCATGGTTGTCTGACCAATGGGAATAGATGCAAAAAAAGATGGTGTTTATTACTACGTGTTCACTGGAGAACCACATATCGTCCTGTGTAAGAGGATTATGAATGGAGATACACAGTCGGAACGGCACGACTTTTGGGGTAATGGCCGTGCGTCTGCCAAATTATATAAATAAATCTGATCAGATATCATAGTATATTGTATGTCTAGTCAGTCTCGGTTTTCTAACAGCCAATGCATCTTGAGCGCATTGCCAAGAACCCCAATGCGGCTATTCGCGACTGCGAAAAGTTGACGAAGCCCGATTGAGTACATGAGCATCAATCGCCTTTAGTCAACAACGTCTGAGCTGCCGTAATGTCGCCGTGATGATGACTATTGTGTGGCAATATAACGCGCATGCTACATAAAAGGTTGCGTGTGACACTTGATGTGTTCGGTCTTAGTAACGTCACATGTATGGTTGCTTTTTTAGTTTCGCCTGATATGCTCTGGGCCATTGCATTACCATATCATTCCGTGACTCCTTTTTTGTGTGTGTCCGTGTGTCTCGCCATGCAGATGAAAATAACGCTAGCTAAGCCTTGCGAAAGCCACTTGCCAACTCCAGCTGTCTTTGCCTCCGCAATTCCGTTCCAATGCTGTCCTGTCATGAATCATGTATGCTTGACACGAAATCGTCTGATCACTCCAGGTATTTGCATACATCAAGCCACCCAGAGAAGAAGGCGACGGCTCTGACTGAGCACTTGCCATCTATTCAGTCAATTGCTTGCGTATCTAACTGACTTTTTACTATCACCTTTCCATTTTCGATGACTGGACCGCAAAATCCAATAGGCATTTTAACGAGGAAACTCAGGCAAGTGCATCAGGTGTAATGGCGATATTAAGCAAAAATGTCTCTAATGGCAAGTTCCGAGAACAAAGTATTCGCGAAATGGCGGAAACCCGTGGGATTCGTAACGCTTTTGGGAAAAGTAACACATTAATTTGTATTTCTATCAATTACCTTAAACAATACCACTGTGCCTCTAGAAAGAAGAGAGTCACACTCTAATAAATAATAATAATAATAATAATAATAATAATAATAATAATAGTAAGGAATGCTGCAATCTTAAAAGATATTCACTGCGGCCCAATTTTATGATAAATGCACGGTTTTGGTTCCTTTAAAAGCTCAAACACTCGAAGCTTTTTTAGCTTTTCATAGCCGTCTTCACCCAGCGTCGTCTCATGATCAGCAATGGCAATCCGCTTAGACCCAATCCAAATCGGGCCGTCACGCCAGTCCCACGACTGGCCACCGCCCGGTTCTTTTATAATGAGGTCAGTGCGCATTTCCTTCATATCACTATAAATTTGGCGGCAAGGAATAGTGATTTTATTATTGGGGAATTTCGAATTGTGACGCATTACCAAGGTCGTCAGTCTGGGATCTAAATTACATACAATATAGGTGATTGCACACCAAACTTTCTCGCCTTGCCCATCATAGTCTATAACCAAATTCTCCAATGGCCTTATTTTCTGAATGCACACAGCGCCCGGCAAGCTGGACATCATAGGGGGTATTGGGTCGTCTGCTTCGGACGCTGGTCCTGAATCGCCATAGCGAGTATTACTATCGCAGAAATAGTCGACTGATTTGCATGACTTCATCTTTTCAATACCGTTTCCCCGCTTATTATAGGGCTCAATTATTTGCACGGTTCGATGCGGAAGTCGGATTTTTACGCACTTGTCATAGAGTTTGATGCGCAATCGGAGCGCAAGAAGTTTTCGGTTCTTGCCAGCAAGACTCTCTGCAAGTTCTACAACAACGCCCCAATAGTCACCAAGTTTAACATCTTCCCTAATAGCCGCCCTATTTACGAAGGGCCCAATGTCAACGTACTCTTGAGTATCCAATCTGCGAAACCTATGGCCATCACCATGAATCCCTGTGACAAGGACGTTCCCTCTACACTCAAACCAAATGTAATGAGTCGGTTTAATCGCCTCTTGGAAAATAACATTGGAGTTTTCAAATACTTGCACCTGATATTCGCCTCGTTCTTTCCGATACCTTCGAGCTGCAATACGGTTAGTGTCGTAATTGATTGCCATATACTTTTTTCCTGATAGTGTACCTTCTTCTTGGGAAAGCTCTGTGAAAACCAGACCATAATCATTATCAAAAGTAATGATTTGATGGCCCTCTTCTCCAAGTAGCCCAAAGTCCGAGTGACAATTCACATTACATCGTTCTAGTGGCGCAAAAGCCTCAACCTCGACGACAGGACACAACTTATACGGCACAAACAAAGCCTTTTGTAGATAGATTAAGGGGTAATAGTTGCACCATGCTTCCCAATTAACGACATTGTCAGGGTCTGCGTTACAATAAGATTTCAAATTTGGGATTTGGGCTCTTCGCATCATCGGAGTGTCAGCCACCTGACGCCATTGCCTGCATACTTGAGTCGCCGCCAAATAGGTAGGAAAATCCAGCTTTCTGAATAGAATCTCCAAGATTTCTGGGATCATCATTTTTTAGGAAACAATGGGAGTTTGGGAGTTTTTAAGCGTTAATATTATGCACGTCCCCGCTATTTCATCACATTTATTTTGTTGTAGCTCTATAAAGACTGGCCCTAACCCTGGTTCCCGGCTAACCAGACGAAGGTGGCCATAGCGTTCATTGTGTGTCAAATTGTGATGCCAAATCTCATAATATATAGATTTTGTGTCTTTTCTCTTAAGAAATAGAAGTCAGCAATGTGATTTACCTTACTTGTCCATCAAAAGAAAAGAACGCAAAAAAAAAAAATCTGTTGCACAGACTAGAACACCGTTTTAGGAAAGGATACGCCCTCGAGCCCTTTGGCGTACAGCGGTCAACCACACTTAACACCAGCGACATTGTTGCTGATTCCCACTCCTATTCGCAGGATACTAGAATCGAAGTGGATACTATTGTGGCGGTCAGTGCTTACAAGAATTGCCCTTATACCGAGTATGTATGCCTGAAATAATACACGCTACAGGGTCTCATTGGGGAAATGCGATGTTGATCCATGGGAGCCTCATGGTCGCTAATCTCTGTCAGGTTTTCTCGCCACAGATATAATAGCCTAATCTATAACTAATTCAATTCTGTTTGCTTTTTATTTTACCCTTCTTTATAGGATCACTGCTTCATGCTTTAGGTGCGCTATAGCCCGATTTGGAGGCTTGATCTATGACTCTGCGACCATATTCGTCCGTCCCTGCCAGTCCAAATTTAAAGATTCCCTCATCCGCATCCTCTATCGTTAAGTGCGCATGTGGCCCTGGTGCCAATACAGCAGGCATAACACCACCTATGTCGGGGAACTTGCCCAGTCATTCTACTGACGAGCAGTATTGAAATGCCGTTCTGATGTTCTCTTCTGCCCCGCCTGCGAAGCCGACGTTGGCATCTCATTGCTGATATATTTGATCGTAGTAAGCATGCGTAGATAATTGGTCACGATATGCTAGTGATTCGCCGAGACCCGATCTTGTACGAATTCAGAATACCCATCAGGTGTCTTAGATTGGGCCTCTTAGTCTGCGTCCATTTCGCCAACCTTGACAAGGAATAGTTGCATGGCGTCTTTAGCCAGCCGGTGTCACGGTCTTTGTCCTCGCGCTTGACCTGTTTGATCTTTCCGAGTACTCATCCATTACGTCTTTTCGTCCCGATTCTAATTGCATTTCGCCCATTGTCAGCCTTTCAGATGGAATTGTTGCCCTCTCACGTGTTTTACGTTATGTGTTGCTAACATCGCATGCATATATATCCATTACCCCAGTACAGTTAGTTGCGAACGGCCAGCGTGTTGCGTGGTCAAAGGGACTAGCAGCTGCAATTAAAGGTCGTTATTCATGTCTCGCGCAAGGGTGGTCGCGTTTAGTCAAGGCTGTCACAGCTAGACCAATTGATGTGGAACCTGATGGTTTCCACCACACAAACATTCCTATCTCAGCTACACGGGATACGCGTTCGGTTTCAGACGGCACAAATCGTCGACGGAACTTGAAGGCTCAATTTAAAGCACGGACGGCGAATGGAACTTGTTTGCGGGCAAGAGCTTCATCGAGCCGGCCGGCTGACTTGAAGAAGACCCGAACATGTGTTCAGCCGCGCATCAAACGATGGGACGCTGGCGTCGTGGAAAGCCATGTGTTCTCTATGCTGAAGCTGACTGGCACGTTCAATTGCTCGACCAATCCATTCATCGCTATTTTCTGCATCTGTTCTTGTTGAATTATGTCGTGCTTTAATCCTACAATGGGCTTACTTATGAGTATATTTTGTGGAGGGGAGGCACCGCACTTCTAGGTCTATGCGTGATCTAGTTTCAGGGTCAAATAGGAAAACTTGGAACAGTGCGACAAGACTTAGGCGTTATCATATCCTCCCAACTTTGGAATAGGCCAGCACAGGTTTCCTTCAAAGACCCCTATTAGGATTGTGTCCGCGAGCGCACACCTTCAGCCAGCGGAATAGCTCATCGTGGGTGGTTAATCTATTTATTCAACGACTAAAAGGTCATAGAAGGCAACGTGCCGGTGAGCTACCTTAAGTGTTTGCTTTTGGCCATGGTTAATTTTCGCCGCGACGGCTCTAATAAGGGCGCCGATGGCCCATAGCTCTGGACTTCGGACAGCTGAAAACTGAACCACTTTATTAGATAACGGATCTTTCCTGCGACCGATTGTATGGCAGATATCCGTACCAAGGCGGTGGAGAAGCCTAGCCATCCAAATGAAAAGGTTGCTCAGTTGTTCTGGCACTGGCTGTCGCGGCCTAATTACCGAGGAGGAACAAGGTTTCAATTGAAGAAGAAGAATTGGATGCTAAAAGGAAACCAACTGTGTTTTCCGCTACGGACTTATTCCTCGCTATGTCAGTCTTGCAATCAACCACCTTAAACAGGAAGACAAAATATTGACAATATTTATTATTATTAGCTACTATTAATTTAATTAATTATTATTACAGGTAAGCAAGTTATAGAAACCAGAATGTCAGTTCAGTTTATTGACGAGTCACCGTCCTCTACATCATCATCCCACTCAACTTCTTCGGTCTGTCTCTGAAGTTCGGCCAGTCCGCTAATCTCAGGGATGTAGGAAGCATCACCCAGTGCCCTCTTAACAAATTCCCAGTCGTCTTGACGCAGTTGGTCTATCACAGGCAGAGAGCAAGCAGAACAATGCGAGTACGACGGGCCCCAGATTTTCAGGTTTTCAAAGCTATGTAAAAAGCCCCGCAATTGATGAGGCAGCTTACTGAGCACGGGATCGAAGTCGTCCTCTCCGTCCTTCTCCTTGGCGCTGTCGCCACCCTTCCACGCCGGGGCCAAGCCCTTCAAGGGATGCTGCTGGAGTGAGGAAAACAGCTCAACGGCTATTGCGGAGGCCAGCATGGCAATTCCAGGACGCGTGACGGTGCACATTTGGTCTAGCGTTTGGCGGGACGTGCTGTCCACAGGGGCCACCACATCGTTACAGAAATAACAGCCAAGGTGAGGAGAAGAGGATGAGTCGGTTGCCAGTCCATGTCGCATTACCACGTAGCTATCGAATCCCAGGGCCACGTTAATCACCAGTTTTCCTAATGCGCATGTCAGCACAGTAGGCAGCCATCGTCCTTCACGACTGTCCACTAACAGGAAGACAGTATCGTGCGACTGGATAAGCTCCTTCAGCTTTAAGTAGTCAGCCTTCTGCTTCGGCTCGTTCGTTATCGGATGGCCGGCCATAGGGATCTCGAGGTCGTAGCCCTGGGCATCAACTGACGGAAAGATGTCTCGCAGCATATTGGCAGCTGTCTTGGCCTTGTTGGAACCTCCATCCAAACAGTCCTTGAAAGTGTACAATGGCTGGCGGACCGGGTTGGAAAAGCTGACCCTGCCGCAGTCCACCAGCGTAATCTTGCGGACGCCCCAACCTAGCAGTCCTCGGGCAATATGGGTGCCCAGCGTTCCAGCGCCCAGCAGCAGACACTTGTTGTGCTGAATAGCATCCAGATCGATCGAGGGGGCCACGCGCCACTTCATGAGTTTCAGGTTCAGATCGACAGCCTGGTCGGCCAGTTGGTAAGGATCTAGAAGACGGCCCAGACTGATTGACTTGGATGCCAGGGCGCCCTGGCTGGTGCGTTCCCAGCCGGTGAAACGCACGTCCTGCTCGCGGATCGGGTCAATGTTGCAGGAGATCCAGAAGCTGCGAGGGCTAGAGCTGGTGGCTGTGTGGGGATGATCGCGGTACACTAGGATGTCAGCCGATTGCAGGCCCAGTCGGGCTAACAGCACGAGGAAATTACGCAACGGCCAGCCTGGGACGTCAGACAGCGTGCAAGGGTCCACGAACCCGAACTTGATGGCCGCAGCGGCGGCGGCGTCGGTCTTTCGATACGCGCTGAGAGGCGATATCTTGATGTGTCTGTCGCTGTGGCCAGCCGCGGCTGCTTCCGTATCGGCCCGGTCATTCTCTTCTTCGATGATAAAGAAAGGCCACTGGCGTGAGTCTACGTTCTCCCTGTAAGCCTCCAGAGCTGCAGCCAGCAGCAGCGACTCTGGAGGTGTGACAGGTCTAGAAGCGGTAGATTGACAGCCGTGTATGATGGCCGGAAACATGAACCAGTAGTAGAACTCGAATTCCTTGATCTCAGAAAACGAGATCACGTGAAAGGTGGTCAGCACGGACGGATCGTCAAGGACCGATAGGTCGTTGATAGCGGACCATATCTGTTGGCCGATTTGGGTTAGCAGGGCGGGTTTGTTGAGCTCATTGAAGGACTCTAAGGTATTCTTGTTAGTGATTAAGCCAGGGCAGTAGTAAGCAATTGGGTTGGAGTCGAGACGTTCTGAGCGGTCAAAACTCCAGCGGGCCAGTGTTAGCTGTGGAGGTTGGTTGGGTCGCAGAGGGCAGGAGTAGCAGCCATGAATTGGGATGCTTTGTTCGCTGAGTTTGATGTCGTTGAGCTTTTTATCAGCTAGTTGTTGGAAAAACGTTGAATCGACGATGGAATTGAATGGAGCGAACTTCATTAAGAGGAAGAATATGTTAGTGTTAATATGTGAGTGAGTATGTGAGGCAGGTGGGCTGTATGTATGTATGTATGTTGAGCCGCCACTGCGGGGTTGGAGGGATAGGGGAATAATGTCGGACGCGGAGCACATGGTCACAAGCGAAAGAAAAAAAAAATTAGAATAAAATAAATAGAAAAGGAAAACAGCACAGAAAATAAAACCGTAGCAGGCAATTGCTACTCGCTGCACTGGAGAACAATTTTATTTTCCGGAGACCGGTTTGCCAAGCCATCTGCCTCTTGGCTCCTTATTGTCGGTTCCTTGACTCGCGGTCTCACAAGTCATGCACGCTAATGCATGACACATCACGTGGCCCAAGGTTCAAAGTTAGACGCAAACTAACTAAGCGAATTACAGGTTAGGTTCCAACCGGTAACTCATATGTCATCATCGCTGGACTCTCAGTTCCCCACATACGCGGACAAGTTTTGCGTGCCCACACACAAGTCGCTGGGGGTAAGCGATTCGTCGGAGCAGGCATGCATATACTTCTGCGGAAACTCACTGGGCCTTATGCCCAATGC
The DNA here is from genome assembly GCA_030581755.1 of Crinitomyces ghanaensis. NCBI lineage: Eukaryota > Fungi > Ascomycota > Dipodascomycetes > Dipodascales > Trichomonascaceae > Crinitomyces > Crinitomyces ghanaensis. The sequence continues at coordinate 33,691 of JAKTVX010000084.1, forward strand.
CACGGAGCATGCTGTGCAGCAGGAGCTGGACGCCTGGAGAGACCGGGCGGTAGTGGCACATTTTGATCATCCAGTGAAGGCCAGCGGCACGTCTGCAGGAGGCGAGCCGTGGGTGTCAATTGACGAGCCCGTGCAAAAACTGCTGGCGCCTATTGTGGGCGCAGAAGACCCGAGCGAAGTGGCAGTCATGAACACGCTCACAGGCAACTTGCACACAATGCTGGCTGCGTTCTATAGACCTACAAAAGAGCGGTACAAGATCATGTTCGAGCACAAGGCGTTTCCTTCAGACATCTATGCGCTGCAAGGACAGGCAATGCTGCATGGATACAAGCCAGACGACGCACTCATCACCGTGAAGCCCCGCGAGGGAGAGTTCACTCTGCGCACCGAGGACATCCTGCGTCAAATAGAGACGCACGGTGACGAGGTCGCGGTGGTCGTGTTCTCTGGCGTGCAGTTCTACACCGGACAGTGGTTCGACATGGCGGCTATTACGAAGGCAGCCAAGGCTAAAGGGTGCATTGTGGGATGGGATCTCGCGCACGCCGTGGGAAACGTGCCGTTGCGGCTGCATGACTGGGACGTAGATTTTGCGGTTTTCTGTTCTTACAAGTACTTAAACGCTGGGCCGGGAGGAATTGCCGGCATTTTCGTGCACAAAAAACACCGGGCTGATGGCCGTCCGCGATTGGCAGGGTGGTGGGGAGCCAATCCTGAGACACGGTTTCATATGGGCCCGCTGTTCGACGCTATACCGGGGGCGCCCGGGTTTAAAATGTCTAATCCTAGTGTGCTCAACACAGTGTGTTTAGGCGAGAGTCTCAAGATATTCCAGCAGGCCGGAGGCGTCGAGACGCTGCGAAAGAAGAGCGTTTCGCTGACTAACTTGTTAGTAGAATTGCTAACGAAATCCAAGTTCTATACGACGCCGAGCAGCGAGCACACAGCAGCTGAACAGGATAGAGGAAGCCAGGCCAGCTACACCATTATAACGCCACTGAACGAAAGTGAACGGGGAGCGCAGATTTCGGTCCTTTTCTTCGGTGGCATCATGACCACAGTGTTCAAGTATCTGATGGACCGCGGCGTGGTGGCGGACGAGCGAGATCCCGATGTGATTCGGTTTGCGCCAACTCCGTTATACAACACACATGCAGAGGTGGTGGAGATGGTGCGACTGTTGGATGAGGCAGTGGAGGCAGCTGCAAAGATAGAGCATGGCGGGCCCGCAGCTAAGGCGGCATATGATTACGAACACTGATTGTTATGAGATTATGTATTCTATTGTTATTATTACATGTGCTTTTCTTTCTTTCTTTTTTCTTTTTTTTTTTTTTTTTTTCTTTTTGACTACTTGCTTAGATTCGCGGTCTCCGGCATCTTGTCAACGTCGCTTCTTCTATTCATTGTCTTCATCCCAGTTCTCCTTCCACTGGGCGATGCGGTCAACGTTAGATTCGAGATCTTCGACAGTGTCGGACTGTAGCTCGACGACGACTTCCTCGGCATATGCGTCGCGGGCTTCGTCTAGGATGACTTGCATGATCTCGGCGTCAATGTTTTCGTCAATTTTGGTCTGGTCGTATTTTCGCGCAGACAGCCGGTCGTATAGGATAGAATTGTCAGTACGCAGGACGACGACAAGGTCTATCAGCCGTTCAGGGAAGATGTCGCAGACGTGCCAGTCTATTATGTAGCCGCCTTTCTCGAGGTCGCTCTCTATAACGTCTAGTAGTTTATCGTCGTCTACGATGTGACTTTTTCTTTCTTCGTCGTAGCCGCAGTAGCAGTCGTGTTTTTTGGCGATGTCGTTAATGGTCATGAGCTTCACGGACGGCGATAGTTTGTCTGCGAGCATCTGGGCGTGGCTTGACTTGCCCGTGCCGGGGGTGCCAGTGATTATTATATTTGGTTGTTTTCGAGACGACATGGGAAAAATAAATATAATATACGCGATGATGGATTACGAGCTTGTTTGTAGATATGAAAAGGAATAAATAATAATAAAAATAAACTTTAAATTAAAGTAGAAGAAAAAAAAAATAAAATGGCAAATTAATGTGTGGCACAAGAAGGTTACCTAACATCGAAGAGTAGTGTAAACGAGAACTTGTTCATCTATCAACTAACACACAAAAGCTCGAGGGGGCGTCGTTTATATACCTATATATTAGTATGAGAGGTAAGTTGAGGCGAATTGGAGGGCAGACGTAAGTGCTGCAGGATGCGTGTTTGGCGGACAGTCTTGGACAGTAGTAGTGTCAGATTTGCATCTGTCGCAGCCAGGTCTGGCAGCATTGGGCAGTGAGCCCTTTTTGTAGTTTGTCAACTAACCAGCTAATAGAGTGCCAGGATCTGGTAGCCCGCAGCATAGAACGGTGCTAGCCGCGAATCCGACAAGAAAAGTGAGTGCCAGTTCTACAGGCTCGACAAGTACGCCAACACCACAGGCTAACCCATCGCTGTGGGGAGGAGGAGGCCTTAATCGAATTATACAGTCTTCACCGTCTACCCGGCCTAGCCTGGATCTAGAGGAGTTTCCGGCTTTAGGAAGTACTGGGCCTCAGCAGAGTTCGGGTGCGTCAACAGGCGGAGGATTTGCACAGATAGTGAGAAATGGAACAATGTCGCCAGCGCCATCGATACAGGCAGGATTGTCTCAGCCACCAGGACTAGTGGGTGCAGCAGTAAGTGGGAGGGAAGACTTTCCTGCGTTACCAGGAGGACGAGCAGTAGCCAGTGGTGCAGTATCATCACCGAGTCAGGGCCCGCAGGCGGCCATTATCCAGGGACTGCCCGGCGTTGCAGCAGAAGCCGCAATACCGGCTGGCGGTAGTAGAGGCGCCAGTCCAGCCACTAGTGCAGCCGTTACGGCTGGGCTTGGCGCGACCGACGGTGCCACTACTGATGCGACAACGACAATGACTACGACAACGGCCGCGACCACAGACATGGACAAGTACGGGATGAACGGACTGCTAGGGGTGATTCGCATGGAAAACAATGACCAGACTACCGTAGCAATAGGGTCAGATCTGCGGAATCTAGGACTAGAGATTAATCCTACGGGCGAGCCATTAAGTAAAACATTTGCGTCACCGTGGATGGAAACAGATAAGCAGCGAACGATTCCAGAGTTTAGTGTGCCAGACTGTTACGAGGTGGAGTCAATTGGGCCGCAACAGACGAAAATTCAAAATCTTACAGAGGAGACATTATTTTACATTTTTTACACCATGCCTCATGATAGTATGCAAGAGGCGGCAGCTGTGGAACTTAGTAATCGGAATTGGAGGTATCATAAGGAGTTGAAGTTATGGCTGACCAAGGATCCACTAAGTGAACCAATTCAACAGACGGCTCAGGCTGAGAGTGGAATGTACATTTTTTTTGATCCCAGCACGTGGGAGAAGATAAAACGAGAGTATGTGTTGTATTATCCAGATATAGCTTGAACGAAAATTAATTAATTTAACGTCGATAGTTTATTTAAATGATTTGCAATTTGTAGATGTTTTTTTTTTTTTTTTTTTTTTTTTTTTTTTTTTTTTTTTTTTT
>JAKTVX010000085.1:0-36085 GCA_030581755.1 Crinitomyces ghanaensis
GTGGGGCCGCCAATTATTTGGCTGGCCAAGGTTGGGAGGGTACAGACAGTAATGCCCTTGACGAGGAGACGGTCATTTTTTCCTCCTCAACTCTGGGAGGTCGCATTATGTTGGCGACTCCATCCACACACACACACTCACACATTTTTTAAAGGCACCTACTGGTTACGTCTGTGGGGCCAACCAATAATTTTTATTTTGGCTGGCATAGGTCGGGAGGGTCAGACGGTAGTGCCTTTTGTGAGGATGGATCTTCTCCCATTCAGAGGACGCATTATGCTAGCGTCCTCCATCCTGGGTGAAGGGACGCAGGGCCCTTTGCATGCGTGGACGGCGTTCCGACCTCAGTCAATTGGCGTGCGTCGTCCACCGGGTGGCCAACATCGGATGGCCACCGGCGTGTTTGAGCCAGCATCTATAGTGCTGGTGAGCGCCATTCCCCAGGCAGTCTCCGTACTGTCTGACGGGTGGTCAGCTGAGTTGGCCACTGGCGTGCCTGAGCCAACATCTACGGAAGGGGTGTTGGTGAGCGCCCTCCCCAGGTAGTCTTTGCACTATCTGACGGGGCCGGTTACTCTCGGCCCACTGGCGTGTTTGACCCAGTATCCACTAAGTGGAGCTGGCGAGCGCCCTCCCCAGGCAGCCTTTTTAGTGCCTGACGGGCGGTCAGTGTGCCTGGCCGCCGGCGTGTTTGACCCAGCTTGGAGCCGGTGAGCGCCGTTTCCAAGTAGTCTTCGTGCTGTTTGACGTGGTCAGCTTTGTCTGGTTCCTGGAGTGTTTGACCCAGCATCTATGATGCTGGTGAGCGCCCTCCAGGCAGTCTTTGCACTGCCTGACGAGGTCGGATTCGTCTGACTCCTGGCGTGTTTGAGTCAGTATTCGCAGAAGTGGTTCGCCACTGATGTGATGCTGGTGAGCGCCCTCTCCAGGCGACATGGAGTCCAGAGGTGACTTTGGCTCTTTCTACCTGATGGGCCAGCTTGGCGAGGACTCAGGATCCATTTGTGTGGATCTCTGGCGAGCAACTGCTTGGCCGGCGAGTAGCCATCGTCCACTGCTGTGGCCGACTGGCGGTATCGCCTTTTTGTGGCTGGTACTATCATTCGGGATGCCGATTGTATTGCCAGCTGGTGGGAGTCCATTCACTGTTTGCCGAAGTGGCTGGTTCGTAGCACCAGTCGCCAAGGCATGTAGTGCTTGGCATGGGGTGAGCAGCAGCCATTCATCGCTTGCTGAGGCGAGCTTTGCCTTGTGGTTTTGTTCACCTCCCCGAGCGTAGTTGCACGTAGCACGTAGCTTTCGTAGTGTTTCGTAGTCGTAGTCCTCGTTTGTTTCAGCAGCGCTCATGCCCGATGTGATGCCCGGTGGTCTCATGTCTTGGACGCGGGTCCATTGGTGATCAGTGCCATCCATTGTTTACCTAGATGAACTAGTGCATGTTCCAATGCCCACTTCGGTGGGCACTTGGTTGTAGTACTATTCGTCAAGGTAAATCATTGCTTCAGGGCGTTCTGGATGGCCTGTTCCACTAAGTGTAAACATGTCGTGCGGGAGTTGGTTCGACAGTGTCAGCCATTGATTGGCGCGGTAGTCAGCACAATACTGTCTGGGACCTACCTTGGTTGGTAGTTCCCAGGTGACGTTGCTGCGGTCTTCTCGCTCCATCGGTGATGTATGCCTGTTGCATCTGCCAGGCGTCTGCGAGTGTCTTTCTGCCACAATGTTCAACCCATCTGGCCACCAGTCTGGATGGCTGGACTGGACTGCAAGTTGCGATGTGGAACTCCTGGCTATACGTCGTCGTTTTCTCATCATCGGTGACACGCATCCCCGCCGGGTGATGTCGCAGTTTGGATGGACTTCGACAGTTTGTGTCGCTGGTTGCTGTGGTAGCCAGCGCAATGCCTGGCACCTACCTTTATTGGTAGTGCCTGACAGTCTGTTGACGCTTTCATTCGCTGTAACTCCCGGGCACCCGGATTGGTTTGTGTGTTTGGATGTGAACAAACTTCTGACCGTACGCCGTTGTGTTCGTCGTCGCCTTTCCAGTTTTCGTTCAGCAGCATTCATGGCAGGCACCCCAGCCGGTGGTGGCATAGTTTGGCGGCAGTCCCTATTGGTGATTAGTGTCATTCATCGTTTGCCAAGATGAACTAGTGCATTCGCCAAGTGTTCACTTTTGCGGACACTTGATGGTAGCACTATCCGTCAAAGCGAATCTTGTTTGGCGCTGTCTGCTCGGTGGGAATATCGTGGCGGGATGGTCATTCGCTGTTTGTCTTGCTCTAGTGGCGGGCGCATTAGCAGAAGTCATTTTGTGTCTATGTGAGTGCGCGTTCCACCAAGGGTAATCAAACTGTCTGGAGCAGGTTCGGCAGTGTCAACCATTGGTCGACGTAGTGCACAGAGCCGTACTGCCCAGTATTTACCTTTGTTGGTAGTACCTGGTAGTGCTCTCTGTCTACTCGCGTGGTTCCGTGGTGCTTGCCTGCTGGCGCTTCAGTTCGCGGTGAATACATTTTTCCGCCAAAGCGATTTACTCACCGTGTCGCCAATCTAGACCGCTGGACTGCGCTGTATGTTTTGATGTGTAAATGGTGACTGTAGGCCGTTGTTTCTCATCATCAGGGACACGCATCCACGCTGGATGGCTTCGAGCTTAGATAGGCTCCAGCAGTATAGGTCATCGGTCTGGGCGGTAGCAGCCATTCCTGGCATCTACCTTTGTTGGTGGTGCCTAATGGCGCTGTCTGCCCATTTAATCGATGTTGCCTGCTGGTGCTGGAATTTGCTGCGAATAGCAGATGTTGTGGTCGCGTGTTTTGATGAGTATGACAGTGCGCACAGTCGTTTTTACGTCATCTTTACAGCGCCTGTCCAGCAGTATCTATGTTGTCTCCGGGTGTCGTCGCAGTCTGAGTGCAGTCCGTTGGCGATCAATACCATTCGCCGTTTGCCAAGATGCAGCATTCGCCAGGCATTTACTTTTGTTAGTGCCTGGCAATGATGTCTGCTTGCTCAATCGGTGTTGGCTGTTGTTTGTCTGGTGGGCGCTGCGGTTAGACTGCCATTCACGGTTTGCCTTAGTGGTTAGCGCGTTACTAGAATCCGCCTTGCAGACGTCTAATGGTGCGCTCCACTAAGTGCTGGCTCGAATTGACCCCAACTCTGTCAGTCACCTTCTGGTGCGGTAGTCAGCTGCCCCGTCTAGAATCTACCTCAGTGCTAGTTCCAGGCGGTTGCTACTGTCTTCTCGCGCAATCGGTGATGTATGCCTGTTCCTGTGGCCTTTCGCTGTGAATGCCATCCACCAAAGCGTCCAGCTCATCAGCTCACCAATGTGGGCATCTGGACTGGGCCGCATGCTTTGATGTGCAAATGCTGGCTGTACGTCGTAGTTTCTTGTCACCGACGACACACATTCGTGCCCGATGGTGTCACAGTTTGGACGCACCCCAACAGCGTCGTCAGTCGTATGTTGCCGAGTAGTGCAATCAAGGCTTGCCTGTTGGTCCTGCCATTTCGCTGTGATGCCGGGCAGCCGGACATGCTTGTGTGGTTTCGATGAGTACGACCGTACGCAGCCGTTTGTCGTCATCTTCGCAGTTCCTATCCAGCGGCACGAGCTGGCATCACAGCGTACATGCACCTGCAGCAGTCTCATCCATTGATTATTGCCCTAGTCAGCGCAACACCCCGCACCCAGTGGGTGGCTGTACTGCTGGCTCCTTGTGTAATCGATGGCGCTGACGCCGCAATTCACCGTGAACACCGGGCGTCTGTACTGGCTTTGCGATGAGCAAACACCTGACCATACCTAGTAGTAGTTCTCGCCAATTTTCGTAGTTTTCCTTAATTTCGTCTCTGCGAGACGCCTCCATGCCAGGCTATCTTTCCGCGTGGTATCACAGTTGTCAGGGCTTTCAGTTGAATTGTCTTTACCACCAGTATGCCATTCAATTCTTGGCCTGGTACTCCCTTTTTTGCTTGATGACTACCCGCCAACTTGACCACCAACATCCTCGCTTGCCCTTCTGCCGGTCAGGCGGGTCAGCGCTCCACGGATGTCTGGCAGTGCTTATCCGTTCTTGGCAACGCCCTAGTCTGCGGCCAGTACTACTACCTGCAAAAGTGGTAGGTTCAGTCCGTCTTGATTATCTTGCTCCTACGTGCAGACGGCATATCTAAGCATCAATCGTAGTGCTAATGCCTTGTGCCCTGTCCGCAATTGTGGCTTAAATCGCTATGCTTGGATCAAAGCCTCTAGCCTCTGGAATCATGGCGCAACCTAACTCGTCCATTTTTTGCTTTCAGAGACCATGAATATTTACACCATACCTTATGAAAGACGGAGGCCGGCTGTCAGTAGTATTAACAACTCTGTTGTACTTCGACAGTTTCAACCTTTCTGGAATAAGACGATTTGGCGCATAAGGCAATTCCTGCAACTCTCGCTTTTTTTTGTTTTTTTTATTTTTTTTGTTATATTGAACTGGGCATCTACTTATAAGGTACTTCATTGTGTTTTCTCCATACTCTGTATAGATTTCATGCGCCATTATGTAAGCATTACGTCATCAAAGTCCCGTTTATTTGAATTTGGCTTTTGGTTTTCTATTTCAAAAAAAGAAAATCTGGTTTTCCACCATTTTTCTTCACAGATTATTACATAATCATTACGTAATCGAAGTCTTTTTTTTTAAATTTTGGTTTCGACTTTTGAATTTGATTTCGACTTTGTTCACAGATGCTTATATAATCATTACGTAATCAATAGCCTTGTTTCTTTGATTTGGCCTTGATTTTTGACGAAATCAAGTTCGAATCCAATAGTGTCAAGGAAACACAAGGCTATTGATTACGTAAGAAGCTTGCTTACATAATGATTATATACGCGGATGTCTGATCGTGCGCTCTACTAAGTGCAGGCTCGAATTGGCCCCGACTGTGTTACTCACGGGCTGGGGCGGCAGTCAGTGCAATATGGCCGAGCCCCTCCCTTTGATGGTGGTCTCAGGTGATACTGCGGCGATAATGCCTGACCGCGCGCGTACTCAGCGGTGTCTGTCTGCTGCGGTGTCATCCGCTGTGAATGCCGTCTGGCCAAAGTGATCAACCCATCGGACCGACAACTGGGCATCTGGACTGGGCTGTACGTTTTCATGTTCAAACGCTGGCTGTACGTCGTTGTTCGCCGTCATCAGCGACACGCATTCGTGCCGGATGGTGTCACAGTGTGGGCGCACTCTGACCGCGTCGTTAGTCGTCTGTTGCCTTGCCGTGCTATCGGCTTGTGCAATTGAGACTTGGATGTTGGTCTTGCCGTTCGCTATGAATGCCGGATGCCTGGATATGCTTGTGTGTTTCGATGCGCAGGCACCTGACTGCACGTCGCCGTTTCTCATCATCGTCGTAGTTTCTGTTCTGCGGTATAAATGCCAGTAGCATTGCTGGACACTGTCTTGATGGAGAGGATGTCACATCTTGGCTGCGCTGTTTGGGGAAAATCCCCTAGCAGCTTGCGCTGAACGACATTTTTGCGGGTGACATATAATACTGTTATCTCCCCAGGCGCCATTTCCCTGGTGTTCGGGCTATGTCATTCTCTGATTATCGACCATTTTACGTGAGCACCTTTTGATAGCGTTTCCATGAGGGATTCAATCTGGCGCTAAGTGAACAAAGCGAGTCGTCTTTGTCTTCGCAGTCCTCGCTAACGCTATGATTTTCCCACGCAATTACTTCGGCTGTGTGGCTTGTTGTCTGATAGTCGTAGTTCCTTGTTTGTTCATCTTGGCTATGTCTCTAGCACTGGAGAGACAGTGCCGTTTATTAGTTGCTCTGGTACTCCTTTCCGCTTGGTGATGAGCGGTACGTGCTGCCCGCCAAAGGTTGCTCAGCGATATCATTTGTCGTTTGGACCATTGTATTCCAAAGAGATTAATATTTCATGGATGACTGGCAGTGCCATATTGCAATGCCCGCTCGTTCTTGGCTAATGCCTTGTTTCACAGCCCAAGTCAGCGGTCCGTCGCATAGTACTGCCTGGCAGAGGGATAAATTCCATTCCTCTTAATTAGTCTGTTCCCATGCACATATACATCTAAGATTCAGGTTGCAACTGGCGGCTTGCACCTTATTCTTCCAAGTCTTCATAGTTCCACTGCTGAGCGCGTCCGAATCACAGTAATCGGGGCAATGCCTCGGGCAAACAGAGTCGCGGCACAGCCTAACGCTTTATCGTATCACTTAAGGCTGAGAATTTTATGGCACCAGCTATCATCTTCATTTATAGTGTACACAGTGATAGGATATTCAGATCAGAGATCATCAAGAAACATAGTAATTTCGTTGCACTCGGACGTTTTTTTGATTCTGCGGAAGGAGACTCATGTGAGCTACCCACAAAGGTGTGCCTGTGACTATTCTCCTTTTTTTTTTTTTTTTTTTTTTTTTTTTTTTTTTTTTTTTTTTCTGGTACATACATGATCATATCTTAGAATTGTTTGCAGAGCACGCGTTATACGTGGTACCGTAAATTAATTCACTACTTTAAATTTAAAATTAGGCTGAGCCTCACGAACATCAAGTGCAATTTCATTCAATAAATTTCTCACACTCGCAGATGACTGCACCAGCATAACTTTATTACTGACACTCACAAATATCTCATGTCTTTGACATTCAGAAGATATCTGTCAAGGCTGGCGACTCAGCGCGTAGCTGCGGGCAGTCCGCAGCTCACGGCCACAAGTGTGCTCGAGACATTTCGCACCAAACCCCGGGTGCTATATGACACACCAGAGGCAGCGCACAAACGACGACTCATCCGGCGAAGAACGGGCTTGTTGGCCATCAAGCGCGGCATGGTGCCTTATTACGACGAAAAAACAGGCGACATGTTTCCATGTACAGTATTAGAGGTGGACCGGGTTCAGGTCACCGATGTTAAGACCAAAGACGTCCATGGGTACTATGCAGTGCAGCTAGGAATAGGCAACCGGAGCCTGAGCAATGTGACCCGGCCGATGCTGGGACATTTTGCCCGCGCCAAGGTAGCACCCAAGAGCCATGTCGAGGAGTTCCAGGTCAAGGACGAGCACGGGTTGCTGCCTCTAGGCACTGAGCTGAAAGCAGATCATTTTGTTCCGGGACAGTACGTGGACATCAAGTCTAAGACGAAAGGTAAAGGGTTTGCGGGAGTCATGAAACGGTGGGGATTCAAAGGTCTTAATGCGTCACATGGTGTGTCTAAGGCCCATAGAAGTGCTGGATCTACAGGACAAAACCAGGATCCAGGAAGAACGTTTCCTGGAAAGAAGATGGCAGGTAATATGGGATTCGTGCACAATACCGTTCAAAACGCCAAAGTGATTAGTGTGGATGCGGCAAAGGGGCTCATTTTAGTAAAGGGGCCGGTGTCTGGAGCGCGGGGAAGATATGTTCGAATTGCAGATGCTATTAAAAAGCCATTCCCAGATATTGCATGGCCTCCTGTAAATAACTAGAAAATATTTTAATAAAAGAGATGTACATATAGATGAGCCTTAAAGACTATTAGAAAAGATTCTTTCATCTTTCTCTATGAGGTGACAGTGTTTTCATGTTATGCTGATACAGATGGAGATGAAAATGTGCTCACATCCTTCTTTTACACAAGAATGCAGTAATTCTCATGCCATTGCCATATTCCTTCGTTTCTTTTTTTTTTTTTTTTTTTTTTTTGGTCTTCCTTTGTTGTTCTGGTTCGCTTCCACACCCGGCTAGGTTTACCTTCCGTTCCGCAATCTTAACTCGCAAGTAATTTGAGACCCCCCTGACATGCCATGTCGCTGTCATTCCAGGAAATAATCCCGGTAGACGTATCTGTCTCGGGCTTGAACGTCCATGTAATCCCATTATCCAAATATTTGGGATTTCTGGGCATAAAAGAGAAGACCTCAGATTTGGGACAGCCAATTCTGTCTGACATAAATCTCAAGGTCGCAAATGGGTCAATGATGGCTATCATTGGCGGGTCTGGTTCTGGAAAAACCAGCCTGCTGAATGTGATGGCAGATCGAATGTCCGGGTCGAATTTGTCGATTGATGGGGGAGTACAGTTTGATACGAAGGAGGCCAGAGCGGGTAAAGGTGATGGTGGCGGCGATGGTACGGCGACCGAGAAAAAACATGGTATGTCGTCTGTGTCTACAGCGTACGTAACGCAACAAGACATTTTGGATCCTCATTTAACCTGTCGAGAAACCCTTCAGTATGCTGCAGATCTCCGCCTCCCATCGTCTGTCTCATTTGAATCCCGCCGGGAACTAGTGGAGGAAATCATTCTAGAACTGGGGCTAAAGGAATGTGCGAACACAAGGGTAGGCGACACTATGCACAAGGGCCTGAGTGGAGGTGAGAAACGTAGACTCAGCATAGGGATCCAGTTGCTGGCCAATCCATCAGTGCTGTTCCTTGATGAGCCAACGACAGGTTTGGATGCGAATTCGGCTTATCTGCTAGTAGAGACCTGCCACAGATTGGCTCGCAAAGGCCGGACAGTTATCATGAGCATTCACCAGCCGCGGTCTGACATTTTCTTTCTGTTTGATACTTTGACTTTGTTGGCCAAAGGAAGTCTGGTTTACAGCGGGCCTGTCAGAAACATGGTTCAATATTTTAGTGATTTGGGATACAATCTTCCTCCGCAGGTGAATCCGGCAGACTTTTTCATAGACACAGCAGCCGTAGATACGCGGACTGCGGACGCCGAATACGAGTCGGCAGAGAGGGTGAAAAGGCTGACTGAGAAATGGAAAGAGCACGCGCATGAGTATACCGAGATAACCAGCGAAAATGAGAACGAGAAAGACTTCAATGCTTATAAGAACAGCGCCGCCATCAGTCCCGATGTGACCGCGACTACTACTACTACCACTGGCACAACGTCTCCGCCGACATCAGGTCCTGCTATTACTGCTACTGGCAATGGCGCTGCGCCATTGTCCCGTCAGATAGTGGTTCTCACCAAGCGGTCGCTTCTGGTGTCTGCTCGTGACCCGATGGGCTACTTCGGTCTTTTCCTCGAATGTGTGCTCATGGGCGTCATCTGTGGCTGGATTTTCTACAAACTCGATGGCACGCTAGCAGGCATCCGATCTATGCAGGGTCTAATGTACACCGCATGTGCTGCGCAGGGGTATCTCATTTTAATCTACGAGATATACCGTCTATGCGGGCCGGATCTCAGAGTATTTGATAGAGAGCACAACGACGGATGCGCGTCACCCTTTGGATATCTCCTTTCACGCAGGTTAGCCAAATGTTTAACAGAAGACTTATATGTCCCGTTAATTTTTTCGGTGATCATATACTTTATGACCGGGCTCCGCACTGATGGCGCGCGCTACTTTTTTGTATTCTTTGCGTCAAATCTCGTCATGCAATATATCTCTGTGAGTTTCGCTATGATGTGCGCTAGTATTACTCGTGATTTCACTACAGCCGCGCTGTTTGGGAACTTAGGCTACACGCTGCAGAGTATGGCTTGCGGGTTCTTCATTAATGTCCATGACATGCCTGTCTACGTACGCTGGACCCGATGGATTGCCTACGTCTACTATGGATTCGGATCTCTCATTTCCAATCAGTTCAATGGATATATGGGAGATTGCCCATTTGAGGCGTCGGATCCTCAGTGTTTTCAGTACAGTGGAGACTATGTCTTGGAAACTCTTGGCTTCCCTAAGGACTGGGTGACCGTGCCCATATGCATTAACATGTGCTGGGCTATAGGGTTTCATCTGCTTGCATATTTATTTTTGCGGTTTTGGCGGCAGAGTATCAAAGTGTCGAAAAGGCACGTGCCGACGAAGGAGCAGCTTACCAGCGCGGTGTCGAACGCCGATCCTGTGGCTGCGAACATTGCCGTGAGCGCGCAAGGTATCGAGCTGAGCGTGACGAGATGGAGCTTAGGAAGATGGCTACTATCAAGGCCGGGCAAGTTCTTGAAGCTGGGATCCGTTTTATCGGTATCAAACAGGAAGAATAGAAAAACTGTTTTGCCTACGTCGGGCATTTTGAAGACGACGTCGTCTTCGTTTACCCGCGAGATCCCTATCCTCAACTGCATTAATGCTACATTTGAGCCGGGTTCTATCAATGCCATCCTTGGTCCCAGTGGGTCCGGCAAGAGTTCACTTCTGAGCCATATAGCTGGACGGCTGAAGTCGAATCTCACACAGACCTATAAAAGCTCAGGCACTGTGTTGTTCAACGGCAAGATACCATCTTCGTCGGTCGTATTTTCTGTGTGTTCCTATGTAACTCAAGAAGACGATGGACTTCTTCCCTCGTTGACGGTGCGAGAAACTCTGTTCTATGCTGCCTGTCTTCGGCTTCCATCTCACATGTCTAAGCAACAGAAGATGGCTCGCGCCAACCAGGTGATTGCTCAAATGGGGCTGAAGGAGTGTGCAGATACATTGATTGGGGATGAGTTTGTCAAGGGGATATCAGGTGGTGAGAGACGACGAGTGTCGATTAGCATCCAGCTTTTAAATGACCCAAAGATTTTGCTCCTCGATGAGCCGACCTCAGGGCTTGATAGCTTTACTGCAGCTGCTATCTTGCAAGTACTGCGCAACCTAGCGGAACAAGGCCGTACGATCATATGCACCATCCATCAACCGCGGTCAGATTTGTTTGGCCAGTTCGGCAATGTGCTGCTGTTGGCGAAGGGCGGCCGAGTGGCGTATAACGGCAAATGTTCGGAGATGCTCGAATATTTTGACAACCTGGGCTATCCGTGCCCGGAGATGACCAATCCGGCAGATTTTGTGCTGGATTTGGTTTCGGTGAATTTGCAGTCTTTAGAGAAAGAGACAAAAACAAGAGAAAAAGTAGGGATCGTATTAGACGCGTGGAAGGATGAGGAAGTCAAGCGAGAATTAGTAGCTAATTATCAAGAGGATGACGAGGCTGCTGCTGCTCCTCCTCCTGTGATGGCGCTGCCGGCGGAATTCCGCAGTTATGCGCGTGAGCCGGCTGCGTTTTGTCCGGCATACTTTACCCTACTCCGTCGTGCGATCGTCAACTTTTCTCGCAGTCCGCATATGATTGTGGCGAGAATTATGCAAGTTACAGGAATCGGCATCATTTTCGCGCTGTTTTTCTCTCCACTTAAAGATGGATATACCGGTATTATTGATCGACTCGGATTGGTGCAGGAAGTTACGGCCTTGTACTTTGTAGGCATGCTCAACAATATGGCCATTTATCCGTATGACCGGTCAGTATTTTATCGTGAACATGATGACAGAGTATACGGCGTACTCCCGTTCTTTTTAGTGTACCTGACATTAGAAGTGCCGTTTGAGGTGATCACGTGCCTGATATTTGCAGTGTTTCTGGTTATTATTCCAGGACTGCCCCGGACTCCTGACATGTTCTTTGCTACAGCTTATGTGTGCTGGGCAACTGTCAACTGCGGCGAATCCATTGGAATAGCATTCAATACGATTTTCCTTCATGAGGGATTCGCGGTGAATCTGATCTCTGTTGTACTGTCTATTGGATCTATCATGTCGGGTATCATGTCTCTGAATATGCCAGGGTTCTTAAAAGGCGTCAACTGGCTGAGTCCCCTAAAATACTGTGTGTCGATCATTATTAACCTTGCGTTCAAGAACCAGACATTCTCATGCAAAGACCAAGTACAGGTCAATGGCACGTGTGCATTCAACACAGGCGAGAAAGTATTGGAAAGCTACAATTTGAAATCTAATGTGCCAGTTTATCTGGGAGCGATTACTGTGTGTATAGTGATATACCGCGCTTTGGCGTTTGGTATTCTCAAGATAGCTAGATGGAGAAAGTGACCATCTACGCGACGAAGAAGTCAATAACTAACAATATTATAACATATTACTTTTTTTTTTGTTTGTATTAATATATTTTGTATTTATAAAAGTACTACATATTACTGCTGGTCAACTAGTGATAACCGAATAGCAAGCGCAAGATCTTCATCGAGCTCTTCTTCTGCACTAGTTCCAGAGTCAGTCTGATTCATTGACAACGCCAACGCCCGTCTCAGATCATCGTCCATATCGCTGCTCGCTTCATTAGTATGACTCTCATCTCGCACTTCATGCTCAATCCTTTCCTCCTGCAATGACATCTCCATAGCCAGTCTTAACTCCTCATCCTCGTCATGCTGCGGCGGTTGCTCTTGACTCAGCATTAAGGCATAATCCAACTGATCTTCTTCAGACATGTCAATGGGATTCCTCAAAAATTCCAGCTGTTCTAATTCTCCTTCTTCGTCTGATCCCAAATGGCCCATCTCCATCTCAGCGGCAATCTGTTTAGAAGTCAGACCGCGTGGGTTATAGGGTGATGACGACGACGACGACGACCCGTTGTACGGGATACGATTAGTCTTCTTGACACCTTTATTCTTGATGCCAGACTTGCCCAGTTCCGCGCCTAAATCAAAATATTGCACGGCCGATCTCACAACGATAATGCCATGTGGGTTGGAAGGATTCGGATCCAGTTCTAATTGGGTGATTGGCCACGCCTGAAGAGATTCGGGGTTGTCAGCAGCTCGAAGATTCAATGCCCGTTTAGAAAACCGCGAGGAAACAACTCGAAGGAACTCTCCAGTCAACAAATCAGTAGCCACGGTTACACCATTGTACGATCCTAAAAGAAGGACAACAGGGTTCAAAGAAATGGCTGTGATGGTGGGCCGATTGTCGGATGCCTGGATCGGCGAATCATATACGCGCATAGGTGGAATAGTAGCCATGCCGACACTAATGCTGCTGCTGCCTCGTTGCACTGGACCTTGCAGTCTCCATACGTAAACGTAGTTATCCTCAGTAGCAGCCGCGATACAGCGGCTGTTCTTACCGGGAGCGTCAGCATTCACGGGGAAATACGTCTTGTCAATGTTGATGGCAGTAAACGGAGAGTCAGTTCTCTTTTCGAACTCCACGAGCTCCGAATTCTCAGCGAGCTGGAAGCGCATACTGTTGGATCCAGCGGCAAATACGCCATAGCCGGAAGTGAAATCTACGTGAAAGAAATTCACCTGGCCGTCCATGGTGTGAGGATAGTGTGCAATGAACTTGACGTCAGTAGTAGTAGTCGTAGTAACGCTGCTGGTAGTACTAGTAAGGACGGGGCTCGAAGCATCGGAAGTGCCACTAGTGGCAACAGGACTCGCCGTGCCACTGGCGTGACGGCTATTGCTAGTGCTGCTGCTGCTGCTGCAAGGATTAGTACCATCTGCGCCGCTACTATCGATCAAATAGATGTTACCGTTAGATGCCATGCACACTACCTTCGACAAGCCATCACTAGCCAAATGAACAATAGGGTATCCTCCTTCCTCGTCTACGCAGACGGCATAATCCTTCAAAAGAGTTCCGTGGGTGAGATCCCACTGGAATACATGACCGTCTTCGCCTCCGCTAAGGGCTCCAATTTTGGCAGTTTTAGGTGACTGTTCTTTGGTTATCCACACACTAGTCACATTTCCAAAATGCGTAGCGTCCCTGAACAAAACATAGTCTCGAAGCCGTGTATTGTGAGAGAACAGTACTGTCGACACTCTTCCGCCAAAGAAACCGTAGATCAGGCCGAATCGTGATCCGTCCACGCAGGACACGTCTCCCACCACCTGCAGAGCCTTGGTGGTAAACACTCTCTGGTTGGAAAGTTTGCCCTTTGTGGGGTCGGCAATAGTGCCGACGCCGCGGAAAGATGAGAAACAGACGATCCGGCTGGAGTCGAAGTCGGGAAAAACGTTTGTGATGTCCCAGATGCATGCATTGAACGACAGGTTGGAGCAGTGGCCCTTTTTCCACTTATGCAGGTAGTCGAGCCGGTTGATCAGCTCAGTGCGCCAGCTCAGACTAGGGCCGACTCTGTTGAACTTGTCGACGTCGTCGAAATGCTTAAGGAAGCAGGCACGCCACGTGCTTTCGCTAGCTGCAGCGTGGTGCCAAGAGCGGCACACCAGCGCAGCACAGTCGAGGGCAGGAGGAGGTAGATGGCTGAAGATGTTCACCAGGATCTCATGAGGGAGGGTCGAGGCAGAGATCGAGGAGACGGCTACCACGTCGTCGTCGCCGCCATTCTCTTCTCCAAAGTCCTCGCGGTATTCCCGTTCGGGTTCGTGTTGTTGTTGTTGTTGTTGCTCTTGTGGCTGATCAAACTTGTCTTGTTGGTCGTCATATTGGATAGGTGATAATTTGGATGCTCGCACTTGTGTATCTTGTTGGTCTTCTTGCAGTAGGTGATTTTGTAAAGGGTGTTGCGAGAGTTCAGAATTCATAAAATAGTAGATCAGTAATATAAAAAGGGGCTACCAGCTAATTGTGCAAAAAGGCTGGTATATTTTCGTATAATGTGTGCTGGTCGCTAGCAAGTACAGTGGCGAAGGTTGCTTGTGTTAGTATTGTCTGAGACAGAGCGGGAGTCATGCAGGCTAGAATTTATTTTTCCCAAATAACTTTAACTTTTTTAAACCTTTTAAGGTACACTAAAGTGTGCACGTTTCTGGGAGGCTAGGGTTTGCGTATTAACTATGAGAGCGGTGATTCAACGAGTGAAGAGTGCGTCGGTGACGGTTGACTCGAAAATTGTTTCTTCGTAAGTGGGACTTAATTTATCTATTATTTTTTTTCTTCGTCTTTCACGGTTTTTCTGTTTGCTGTTTATTTGCCAATTTATTTTTTGTAGTATTACTTTTACTTCTATCTCATCTCTGTGATTCCCCTGTGTTTCCTCCTGGACCCACGTCTAACCAGCATCAGCCAAGGTCTGCTAGTCCTCGTGGGAGTATGCAGAGAGGATGACGAAAGCGACTGTGAAAAGATCGCACAGAAGATATTAAAACTAAAACTGTGGCCTACGGCAGACGGCAAAAGTCAGTGGAAACAGAGCGTGCAGGATATTGGAGGGTCGGTAATCTGCGTGTCTCAGTTTACGCTGTATGCGGACGTGAAGAAGGGAGCTAAGCCGGATTTCCATTCGGCAGCCAAGGGCGAGCATGCAAAGCAATTGTACGACCTGGTTTTGTCGAAAGTGCGGGAAGCGCTTGGAAGTGACAGAGTGGGAGACGGAGTGTTTGGCGCTATGATGGATGTTGCGCTGGTGAACGACGGACCGGTGACCATAGAATGGGATACAAGACACCACTGGAAGGCGAAGTCGAAGGAGGGGGGCAACAAGGTGAATGGAGAAAACGAAGAGTAGAAAGACAAGGATGGAAGCAAAGGAAACGGAGAGTAGTCTGAGAAGACCAAGGAAGAGACTATAGACACGATGTGCAAAGAATCTGAAGACAAAAAAGACGACGATACAACGACCAAAAAATGCGGCCCGCCTAGCAATGCAATTAAATCAATTATTAGATCAGTCCATCAGCTAAGAATTCGGCGTTCGGATACATAGTTAATAGAATGAATGACGAACTGCACAGCCTCGTTGCAGCTGTCTCTCACCTTGTCATGACACTACTGCACACTTGTTTCACTTTTTAGCCAGCTGGGTCTGCAGTACGTGCTCCACTGACCGCAATTGGCCTACTTTTTCGTTGACGACTTTCTCCAAGTCGACCAGGTTCTTGTTGAGATTTGCGACTTTCTTGTCAAAGTACGCGATAGTGTCGTCGCTGTTTTTCTCGACGTAGTACCCCGTGCCGAAGTCCACCATGTATCTCTCTACGTCGGCCAGTCTGCCCTTGACATACAGGGACGATGTTAGCGGCACGAGCATGGGCTTGTCATTGTTTTCAGGATGCGACAGCTTCTTGACAGTGTCGGCGCAGTCTTGAAACTTGACCTGGGCTTGACGCAATTTGTCAAACGAGTCAGTCAGATGGTTGATTTCTTGGTCTAATTGTTGCTTGATCTCCGCCAGTTGGACGGGTTCTAGTTTGGTGAGGTCGATTTCTGACATTTGAGGTGAGGACAGTGGAGATGAGGGACCTAACCTACTGCGGCATGATGGTAAGGTTTTTGGGTGGAACAGGTGAGAGATTCAACAACGAAAAGGAAAAATACAAAATAGACACAAAAAAAAAAGAACGAAACAAGAAATGAAAGAAAGGTTGTATTTTCTTAGGGCCCATGCTTAAATTGTCCATTTATTTATTTTTTTTAAAAAAAAAAAAAAAAAATCTCACAAGTCCTCTTGTATCCCACTTCCTTCAATTTCCTTCCTTTTCTTTTCTGGGTTTTCTTCCTTACCCTTACGCTTCTCACCTCACCACTTCCTGCTCATGGTCGCCAAAAATCCATCATTCGGCCTCGGCATATGGGGGCCACTTGTCCCCGCCAATGATTGCAAACCATGCTTATATACTCTAACAGGCGCTCAATTAGTCACCGGATTGATGCTATGGTGGCTGCCGGGCAGACGGCAACAGTACCAGCCACAAGCACCACAGCAGTACTCACCGCAGGGACCAACACACTATCAACAGCCCCCACATCACATGCAATATTCTGCTGCGCCGCCACCCAGGCTGTGGAGGACTAGAGCAATTCGTCTGGCCGGCGTGCTTTCCGGCACATATTTAATGGCAATGGCGTGTTTTGAGCTGGTGCGGTTACAGTTGCCATTTGATCCGTGGATCGAAGATGCAGTCAAGGCGCGAGTTGAGGCTGAAGCGAAAGGCGAGCAAGTTTCCACGTGGTTCGGACCACAGAACTATAAACCTGTAGAATATAAAGAGTGGAAACGTAGGATGGACCAAGGACTCGCGAAGGCAGAGATTATCGGACAGCGAGTAGAGACTGCCAAGACAGTGTATCACGAGATTAGACTCCACAATAGACAGAAGGCTCATGACATTTTGGTGGACTTGCAGAAATCCAACAGCTCGCCGCAAGCGGACGGTAGCAACGACAGTGACACCAGCAGCATTCCGCCGGCTCTGCTCGAGAACGGCGAGCCCCCGCAGTGGGATCCTCTGGACGCCTGGGACATCTTAAGCGAAGAAACCGACATCGAAGTCAGGCTAGTGCCTCACACTCGCGGAGTTCACGAAGAGGATATTCTGGGCAAATGACGTGGTGCATGTACTGTATACTGATATATATATATATATATATATATATATATATATATATATATATATATACACGCATGCATATGTAAGGAGACCGGACTTCGGGCGGCTGCTGAGCCGTCCATATCTAGGATGTACATATACACATACACGCGCACAAGACCTCTTCACCTTCTTGTTGCGGGATCGGACTGTTGCTCATATTTAGTGTAATAACAAACAATAAATAAACCTACATGATTTGCAATATCAGTTATCATTTCACTTGTGTATTTATTATTAATTTTCGTCAATATCATCGTCGTAGTCGTCAGTATGCATGCACATAGCGGACTCAAGCATTTGAGGGATACAATACCGAGTCAATTTCTCCGAAGTTTTCCTTAATGTTTCTGACAGACACAAAGCGTGACAAAATATTGCCCGAACCGGCCTTGTCGTTAGTTCCTGACATTCGGCTGCCGCCAAACCATTGCTGTGCTACCACAGCTCCGGTGGACTTGTCGTTGATGTAGAAGTTGCCGGCGCTGTGGATCAGCTTGTCAGACGCTACGCGGATAGCTGCTCTGTCCTGAGCGTAGATGCTTCCGGTGAGCCCGTACTTAGTTGTGGAGTCCACAACGTCGAGGATGTTCTCATACTCAGCGTCCTTGTACACGTACACAGTAAGCAACGGACCAAAGAACTCGGTAGACATGAACGGGTGGAGCGGGTCCCGAGTCTGGAAGATAGTCGGCTTGACATAGTATCCGGTAGACTTGTCAAACTCTCCGCCGGTAAGCAGAGTCAGCGACTTGTCATTCTTGCCCTCAGTGATAGCCTTGGCAAGCTTGTCGAACGACGGCTCGTGGATGACTGGACCACAGAATGTGCCAAATCCTGCCTCAGTGCTGGCGTCACCGACAGTGATGGCCTCAGTTTCCTTGATAAGCTGCTCCTTGAACTCAGGCCACACGCTCTCGGCCACATAGAGTCTTGAGGTAGCAGAGCATTTCTGGCCCTGGTACTCGAAAGCTCCGCGGACTGTGGACTTTACGGCATTGGGGATCAGGGCCGAGTTGTGGATGACGTGGAAATTCTTTCCGCCAGTCTCGCCCACGATCCGTGGGTACGCTCTGTACGAGTCGAGATTGCCGGCAATGGACTTGTAGAGCGACGCAAACACCTGGGTGGATCCAGTGAAGTGCAAGGCGGAAAAGTCCTTGTGGGAGATGATAGGCTGGGTCACAGCGGCGGGGTCACCAGGAATGAAGTTGACTACACCGGCAGGCACGCCGGCCTCGGTGAAGATCTTGTACAGCAGGTAGTTGGAGAGAACTGCACTATTGGATGGTTTCCACACGACAGAATTGCCGACCAGAGCAGGCGCGCCGACAAGGTTTCCGGCAATGGCAGTAAAGTTGAACGGAGTCACGGCGTAGACGAAGCCCTCGAGAGGTCGGTACTCTGCTCTGTTCCACACACCGGGCGACGAGCGCACAGGCTGCTGAGCGTACAATTGCTCGGCGTACAGTGTGTTGAATTTGAGGAAGTCAATCAGCTCGCAGGTGGAGTCAATCTCGGCCTGGTAGATGTTTTTACCCTGGCCGACCATAGTGGCGGCCAGCATGTCGTAGCGGTACTTGGTGGAAATGAGGTGGGCCGCCTTGAGGAAGATCGATGCGCGGTCTTCCCACTTCATGTTTGCCCAGTCTTTTTTGGCCGCCAGCGCAGAATCGATAGCCTGCTTGACGTGCTGCTCGGAAGCGGAGCTGACTTTGGCAACGACGCGCTCGTGGTTGTATGGGGACACCTGGTTGAATGTCTCGTCAGTGAAGATCTCTTTGCCGCCGATGACGAGTGGGATCTGCTCAGTGCCCTTGGACTCCAATTGCCTCAGCGCACTGAGCACGCCCGCGCGGTCGGCAGACCCTGGCGCATACTCGCGTACTGGCTCATTGAGTGTCTCTGGGACTTTGGATGTAGACAGATGAAATCTGCGGGCGCCAATTGCGCTTCTTCTTAGTGACTTTCTAAGCATCTGTAAGTGAAGAAAGAACTTGGGAAACTTGAAATGCAAAATTTGAATGCACAAAAAATTTAAGTTCCATTGTTTATATAATCTGGGGTAACCGGCCAACTGGGACCGTGTCACATGGGCTTATCACAACTGACAGGGGTTAGGCTCCGCAGGAGAAGACAAAACGGCGGCCTCCCCCCACAATAAAGTGGAGTGGTGGAATTCGGAATACGGAAAAATTAATAATAGCAGCTTGGCATGCATGAGTATCACTGTGTGTGCTATCCTGGAGACGACGAAAAAAAAAAAAAAAAAAAAAAAAAAAAAAAAAAAAAAAAAAAAAAAAGAAAATAGCCACTGGCAATACAAAAGTTATATATTCTCTCCCTTATCATACAATATATAGTGTTTTAATTTTTATCGTTCATGTTTGAACTGCGGTAAGGTCCGCTGTCCATTTTCTTCGTAGCTGGTATCATCTTTGATTTTGTTATGCCAACCTTGAATGCCTGCTTAAGTATTTCAATAGATTCGTCGCTAGTCTGGTGATGAAATACGATCCGCTCGTCCCACAGCTTTATGCCGAGCTTGTTGGCCTCTTCAACAACGAGATCCATGTTGAGTCCGCTCTTCTTGGAGTCAACGAAGATAAAACTGGTGTCTACGGGCAACTGAGTGGGGATGCCGTTCTCCGCTAAGAAGGCAGCAAAGTCTTTAGCCTTCTTGTGTGTTGCCTTCATGGTTGGCCAGACCTCGTCGATGGCCACAATTGCTGCAGCAGACAGCCAGCCGGCCTGTCGAATGCCTCCGCCCTGCTGTTTGCGGATCCACCGTCCCTTCTCGATAGTCTTCTTGCCGCCCACCAAGATGCTGCCGACAGGGGCACCCATGCCCTTGGACAGACACAGGGACACGGTGTCAAAGTATTGGCAGTACTCGTCCATGGGAATGTCGGTCTCTGCGCTGGCATTCCATAATCGTGCGCCGTCCAAGTGCATTTTAATGTCGTGCTGTCGGGCAAATTCGGAGATCCGCTTGATCTCGTTCAGCGGCATGATAGTGCCGCCGAGGGTATTCTCCAAGGAGATGACCTTGGTAGGGGCGGTGTGAATGTTGTCTCCGAGAATGACGCTGTTCTCGACGTCCTCTAATGTCAGGTACACGCCATTGGCAGGTCTGACGGGGGTTACCATAGCCTGGCTGAGAATTGCTAGGCCAGCGGCCTCGGCGGTGTATACGTGAGCGCGGTAGTCGCACAGGATGGAGTGTGGAGGCTGGTGGAGGTGTAATCTTAAAGCTATTTGATTAGACATAGTTCCGGACGGGACAAACATTGCCGCGTCCTTCTTGGTGAGTTCGGCTACTTTTTTTTCTAGTTCAATGGTGGTGTCGTCTTCCTCGTACACGCTGTCTCCCATGGAGGCGGCCATCGCGGCCCTCTTCATTGAATCAGTGGGAGTTGTGAAGGTGTCGCTGCGGAAATCGCAGGAAGCGGGAGAGATAGACATGGTCATTTGGGTGGGTGGATTAGGGAGAATTAAAAAAAAAAAAAAAATATAAGAACAATAAGAACAACAAACAACAAGTAAAAGCCAACACACACGAGAATGCCAGAAGATAAAGAAGGCCCTTTTGCTGGAGCTTTTTTTTTTCCTCGAGTGCTATCAGATAAACGTTGCCAAGCCTGAAAAAAGTCGGATAAATTATTTCAGTGCCGTGCCCGCAGAAAAAGTGCGGCCCTCAGGTGGCCGTCTATAGCCATACCCAGATAGGAAACGGCGCATCTCAGATAACGTTATAGGAAATATAGCCGATGTAAAAAAAGTATCAGCAGCAAGTGGAAGGCGTTCAAAATCCGAGTAAGACATGTTTTGGTGAGCGAATTACATGTAGTGCGTCCTTGCCAGACAGCCAGTTACGTCGCATCATTTGCTGTCCCGAGTGGCAGACAATGTGACAAAATTAGACCTGAGTAATCAATCTTCTACTGTGTTGTTATTATTGTTAGGTGGTGCAATAAATATTTTATGCATTTACGTCTCATCTAATAATATATACTAAATTAGTAATGTTAGTTAGTTTGTCTGTTGGTCAAATGTGTTTCACAAATGTTTTGTTGCCACCCCTTTTTTTTTTTTTTTTTCTTTTGGTTTCTGTTTTGCCGCCCTTAACCTCAACATCAACCACCACCACTAGGAGTTAATGAGCGCGTGCGTTGGTGTCGAGCTTCTGCATTGTCATACAAAAACCATGGCAGTTTCGGCGGCAACTTATTGCCCGTACTCCCGTTAGACAAAAGCTTAATGTTCTCCTCTTTGCCCATGTCCAACAGACTTTTCCGTAATGCGCGTCTGGCAGGATCTAAATAGCGCTTGGCCCTGCGTTTCTTGCGTAACTGCTCGGGCTGCACCACAATTACAGGAATCGGAGAATGCTGCAATAAATACTTAGACACACTGCCAGGCATCAGGCCCATAAACCCTTCCACAGACCTTCCGCGGGTTCCCACCACCAGCACGGACGGCTCGTAAATCTCCATCATGCGGCGCATCAAGTCGTAGACCCTGCCGACCGCGAACTCTAAAACAATAGAGACCTTTTTGTTCCTTGTGTTTTGCTGTATGATAAAATTAAAGAAACGCTTGGCCTCTTCGAGGAACTTTTTGTGGCTCGCCGACGTGCCTGCCGCTACTGAGTCGTGGCTGTCGCTGCCACCGCCACCGCCGCCAGTAATGTAACTGGCCATACTCGCCATGCTGCTCATAGTGGCGCCCATGCCCAGGCTCATCGAAGAGCTGGAGCCAGCAGCACCTGGGTCAATGTCTTTCAGGTCAGCAGCCCGGAGGCATATGATTTCGTCGCCGTCTTCCGCCAAATCTTCTAGGAAATACTCTAATGCATAAGAGGAATAAATAGTTGTATCAACGCCGATAAGCGAGGTTCGGCACAGTCGATCATACACATAGTCAGGGTGCTTATATCGCAGTGTTACAGAGAAATTCGGACCGCCGCCGGAACTCGAACTTGAGGCAGCTGGTAGACCTTTGTGGGCGTCTAGGATATCAAAGCCCACAGATTTGGGGGCGGTATTTAGACTTACAGTTTCGCGTAAGCTTGATTTTGCAGATGCAAGTGGAGATGGTGGACAAGATGCGGAAATCGACGGTGATATTGTCGGCATTAGCCCGTTTGGACTTGCAGTCATTGTGCAAAGTTGTCGTCAAAACAGATCTCCTTCTATCAGCTAGTTTGCTCAATCTGACTCAATTGAGTAACAATAACTGGAGACCAGAAGGGGTCAGTCAACCTTAAATCTGATTTAAAGTTTCTGTCCTGCTGCTTGTCTGTCGCCCTGTAACGTTAGCGACCGAGAAATCAGCGAGGTCACGTGGACGCTTGGCCCGTATGGTCACGTGGTACCGGTCGTCGACAGGTCACGTGCATCGAACATGCCCATGCCTGCCTACAGATGGCGCGCGAGATATATCGATTTTGGAAGCTGTGATATGAAGATATTGACCATTGTCTTTCGGCGTGAGTGTTTGTGCTAGGAAGTGCTGTTAAATGGTACAACCTCGGCCAGTATGTGAGGCCTTTATGACATGATTGGGCCTTTCAAATTATCACAACGTTACACTTCTCGACATTAAGGATCGCGCACAGTTTTCGACTAAGCATGAAAAAAACTCTTGGATTGTTGGGAGTCTATCTGATCGTGTTAAAGTTACCAGGGGAACGAATAGAAAGACAATAGCGGTCCGGTTGAGATATGAGGATGTATTAATGGCTACGCTCAATTATGACTTATTCTATGTTACCTAAGCTAGTCTGATCCGTTATACAGCGAATGCTTTTTTTTTTTTTTTTTTTTTGTTTTTTTTCGAAGACGTTATCCTGACTTTTTTTTGGTATTACCTACTTGCCCAACATGCAGCTTCGTGAGACCACGGCTAATAAGGTTTTCCCCTTATTGCCAAATTGGGGACAGCTTCTTTTAAATTGGGCTAAAAAAAATTAGACAGACTGCCACAAAGAGTAATCAAACAAATAAACAAGAAACTAACAACAAAGAAACCGGTTCATTTGTAACTGCAAACACTTATGTAGGCTGCCTCTATAGCCTGACTCCGCAATTAGCGTCTATATCGGTATTTGGACACAGAGCTAGCTGAGATTGCAATGAAGAAATAATTGACATTTTGATTATAGTTAAATAAAGGTATCAATTAAATAAACAAATTAATGAGCATCTAGAATTTCTGAAGCCTTGGTTTATGACCATTCCTCGAGGCCCACCAACTGCATCATATACATATACGTGCTTTTAGGGTCCCGTCAAGAAAAATTAAGAATAATTTTGGCAAATTTATGGGTGCAAATGACATTAGGTCGCGCTTCATCTGCTCCCAATTTCTCATTATCCTCTTCTTTAAACAACAAAAAGGAAAAATGTAGATGCTTTGAACTACCATGAGTGAGGATTACGAGATAAAGAAAATTGCCAGCGGGTCTCGAACCAACGTTCAAGGTGTAACAGTTACGAGATTCGGGTGCGCTGAGCGAAAAGAGCCACCGGCAAAAAGTGAAATTATTCAAACCAGCCCGATAGCCTTTTACTATAAAGGTGAGAAAGACAGTCCGGTCTGGAAGTTGACAGAAGTGCCTGCCCTGCATAGATTGGACATCGAGGCTCGATTGAGTGAAGACGAGTACAACAGCATTAAAAAAGAGTTTGATTTGCCCGATTTTCAATCATGCTTTAAAACTGGAAACGACAACTTCTGAACCTGGGATTGCAACATTTCATCCTTACGTGCTCCGCGAAGAAACTCTCATTTCAGCTCTTTCTTGTTTCGTCAGATTTGAGAAGTTAGACAAAAACTGGATGGACCAAATTCGGGACTCTATCCATGTAAGCAATCCTCAAAAAGACAATTTTTTTAGGAGGCTGGGGCTTCGTCCCTTAAGACTTGGAGTAAGCGGCTATTCTGTCCTCTCAGGTTCGGCTTGCACATTCTTAAACTTCAACAGGCTCACATCAGAGCCATGCTTGTTTCATGAGATGGAAAAGCAGCCAACGCAATGGGAGCTGTGTCAACAGATGGTTGAAAACATGTGCAAAAATCAGGGGAAATACGACGTTTGAGATTTTAGGAAATTGAAGCATTATTATATGATCAAAGATGCTCCTGAAGTTAGCCCGGGATTTATGTCGAGGACAGTCGAGACAAATAAGCTGGTCAAGCAATTGAGGCAGCAAACCGATTGTGGTATGATTTTCTGGTTGATAAGAGCCATATAATTGCGATATCCTTGAATAATTATAAGTACGGGGAAGATCTAGCTCGAGTTGGAAAAGTCAAGAAATGTGAAGATTCAGGTGAAAAATTGAGGGATAAAGGGCCAAGTCTGTGCCAGATAATGAAAAAGGCCTTTTCAAACAATTCCTTGATAGTAAAATTACAGCTGAAGAATATATTGAAAAGCGCCGTAACCTCAATCGCGTTATTAATTTAACACCAAATAGCCACCGAATATGCGACACAGGCATTTTAGGAGAAAACGCCATGATTCTTTATGAGCCTGTAGGCACGAAAGATTTGTATTATCCGGACCTGGGAGCCGATAGTTCGGAGGGTTTAAGGCCTAAAAAGAAAAAGCGTGCTATTGCGTGCCCCCAAGACTCTGAGATGTGTTTTATTTTCACTGTTCCTTCAACGCATAGTTTGCACATGTACGAAGAGTTGTACGGTCGTTCTTCCGATCCATGAGAAAAAACGAGAGAAAGACTTGGAACCTGAATTGATATTAATCAGGTTTGCATTGCAAATGAGTCTTCAAACAAAACATCTGTGTAAACAAGCGGCATCGACGCCCAATAAGTAATAGAAGCTCACTCAATAACGTTAGGCATTAAGTATTAGTATGAATAAATAGAACTACTTGTAACGTGCATAAGTTCGTTACTTCAGTATTTGCGTGTCAAGAGGTCTGACAGACTAAAGGATGCAAAAACGCTATCCTGTCCATTGTGACCAAAGATTGGGATTTGGTAACCGTAAACGCTAAATTTAGTACCTAAACCGCTAAGGAATCCATCCGCATACGTCTGCTACTTGGAAACCGGGCGAAGGTCCAGCTCGCCGAACTTATAAAGTCTATCATCCAAGTGCCTTTGCATTCTTAGTACCAGGCCCTCACCATATGTAAATAAATCTCTAGTATCTTTGCGTTCCATAGTTCTTTTATAAATCTTGAATCTTTTTTCTTTCCTTATAATCTCGAGTGCGTCTTTGGACAAATCCACCATGTACTGTTCTGATCGAGTACAGCCAGTTGGAGAATAAACTACATAACCAGTATCCGGATCATACCACATATTTGCACAAGAAATGCATCTGAAGGGAATGCTGCAAGTCAAGTTAAATTGAGGATGACGCATGTTGCTAAATGCAGGAAGAATAGCCTTTACCCAGGTAGTGGTTGGAATTGTGCGGCCCAGTCCTTGCTGCAAATGATTATTCATTCCATTGTGGTTTTCAACCCAGTCGTTATAAGATAATCCGGGAAAGCCTTCCACATATAAAATGTTTTCTTTCATGAGGAGGACCAAGTTTTCTGCGGCAAGAGGTATTGGTGGACCAACGTTGCCACGTTTATGCTGCCAGAAAGTTGGCTTAAGGAATGAATATTCCCAGTAACTCATTAAATCTCGAGGGTTGTCACCGTCCAAATCATCAGAGATCTCACATGGTTTACCTAATATATAGGCACAACCTTCGTCAAATCCATAAGAAAATGCACAGGTGCCCATTTTTTTACACATATTCACCAAGAATCGTTCTCTTTTGAAATACAAGACTTCTTTCAGTCTGCCGTCCGTTATTACCTGATACCCGCGACCTGAGCGGAAGCATATTACAAAAGAGATTATGTTTTTTGTGCATTTGACAAGATTGTATCGCCATTATACCCCTCTTTTAGACCAATTTTAATTTTTGTTCTCTACAATATGCGCCACCCGCCGGCATCAAAGATGTTCAGTTCGCGTTCGAGGCGCCCATGCTCAAATATCAGAAACTCTGATGAGGTCCCCACAAAAACCTTTTTGGCAACTTCTAACTTCATTGCGCCATCTACTCCACACCAAACCAACTTCCCATCTGCATCACATTGGTAGCCCCAAATCCCACTGAATCCACGCTGCAATACTAGAGTACCGTGGCGATCAATCTGGGTTGGCAGGGTGATATCGACCGGGCGAGAATAAAATTGCAAAAAAAAGGACTTGTTTTTCAAGACGGCTTCAAACGTTTTCAATGCCCTTGCTAGTTCCTGCGAGGTGTCTCATCTTGGCGCAAAATGAGTCTTGCGGGTGTTGCAGTTTACAGATTTGTCTCCACGGGCTGCACGTCTGGTGGGCACGAAAATAAGTGCTGGGCTCCGAAAATGCGAAGACAACAAGCAACTCTTCTGCAGGTAGTTGTTCGTCAATCATTTCATCTAGTGTTTTGTTTTACCTGTAAGTTTTGTAACGTGGTCCATCCGAATTGTAACACAACCGACGCGCCATGAATCTTAATTTACAACAAAATTCAAGCCTAAATAGAAAGCTATTTAGACAACCTAATCAACTCGATAACGACTCTAGCATGCGATTTCACGCTCGTAGATTCATGTGTATGTGTACCCAGCGTCATTTATTGTGAGCATTCGCACATTGGGCTTAGCCCCGCTATATGTCGTCCTTTCTGTTTAAATGAAAAGGTCACCACCCAAACCTTGACGATCAGCTATGGACTCTTGGGCTGACACGTATAATCTGGTAGTGCGAGAGCCCATGCCATTTTCTTGTCGCACGTCAAGAGCTCTTAATGTAAACAAGACATTGTCCCACCCAGCGGCCTTTAACTTGTGCTAATGGCTAAATTCAGAGTCCACTTAAATATGAGGCGGTGAGCGCTGCTATATCCAGAGCCTGTTAGACAGGTTCTCAAAAATAGCGTCCCAAGCTTGCAGCAAAAGCCGGTCAACAGTAGTGGCTCAGATCAG
This sequence comes from Crinitomyces ghanaensis, assembly GCA_030581755.1. Lineage (NCBI taxonomy): Eukaryota > Fungi > Ascomycota > Dipodascomycetes > Dipodascales > Trichomonascaceae > Crinitomyces > Crinitomyces ghanaensis. The sequence goes on from JAKTVX010000085.1 coordinate 27,123, forward strand.
TATCGACTGAGCTAAATGCTAATGAGCTCTGCGTCCCCCGTGCAATGCTTTAAACATCATCCGATGAGAATATCGAGGGAAAGCAAAGGTATGTTCAGAATATAAATTCATTTAGTGAGACTTCGCTGACACTCAAGAAGTTTTATAAAATGTAACGGCCCATGAGGCTGCGGTCTTAAGCTAGCGCTAATAGCTGTAAACATTGCAATTCTCTGCGACATTGGTCTATGGAATCGCTGCAAGAACTGCAGCACTTAGTCTATTAGCAAGCCGAGCTTCCGCCAAATCAGTGATTATTGGCAAATCAAGCGTTGTAGTAACCTGGTTAGCAGCCATTGAATAGTTGAATGCAATAAGCAATCTTGTCCCCTCTCCACCAATGTTTCCTTCCTCAGCCGAAATCGCTGCTCTCATGTCCAGTCATTGTGCCTAAGAAGGTTTGAAACTTAAAAGAAAAAGCTGTAACAGGTCATGGGGAAATACTGTCGTCACGGCAACCATCTCAAGTCCTGCCAGACTCATACCAGGCATAGTTCCACTGGACTCCATCTGCAGAGTGTCGCAGTGTACTCCGGGAAAGACTGAGCTCCATCTCCTCATCCCATAGTCAGATGGACAATTTTGATTCAACGGCCATGGACACTTAGGCAGTAGCCGTACTTGCCCGGGCTTGGGTGCAAATCCGTGTAGGCTAAAGACTAATGCAACCGCCAAGAGCGCTTGTGAGATTACCTATACGCAGTTCATGGTAGTTGGCTACACAAGGGCGGATTTAAAATTGGTCGTGTCGCGCCTTACCGGGGGCCAGTTCTGCCTTGTGGCGTCAGTTGATCTGATCATGTCGCATAGACTTGCGCCATATACGGCTCAAGAAAAGAAGATTGCTGCGCTTCTCGCTTAGATGGACAGTACGGATTTCATTCTGGGAAATCAGGCAAACAAAACAAAGAATTGCAGATCTACATTACTATCTCAATCGCATCATGGAGTCATTCTCACTTGAAGAACATGATAAAAAATGCTAGAAGATAAGAAAAAAGATGGTCCGCAGAAAAACGAAACGGCATCGCGACGCGGTTATTGATCAACATATACGATAATATCCTTCTTTTTCTCAACCTTCTATTCATCCACCCAATTGTATTTGAACGGATCAGACACTGTCTGTTCAAACCGGCTCGCCTTCGTAGATCCCCAGCCAGGAATCAACTCAAGATTAGATGTCTTCAGCACTCCCTCTGCAAAGCTGCCATAATTGGCCAAGAAGCTGACTGCATCTGTCTTGTTGATTCCGCGGACTTTAGACATAACTTCAACCAACTGATCCTGATATTCTTGCTTAGTGTACCCTTGAATTGATGTTCCCGATGCGTGCTCATTGATCTTAAGCTGGGTAAGAATATTACCGGCCTGCGCAGCGGTCCATGCAGTCAATATGGTAAAGTTATTGGCCGGGTGCATGGTAGCTTTTGTAAGTTCTTTGAGGGCAGAATTTGGGTCGTCAATGTCTATTTGAACCAGAAGGATCCGCAACTCAAACTCCTTGACACCAGGTTTAGACATGCGGTTGTAGATATATTCTGGATGCAGTTTGTGGTATTTGAGACTGAGAAACAGAACACAGCAGGAGCTGCTTGTGATGTAGTCGGGCATAATGTCACTATACTCAAATGGAACGCGTCGGATATGCTCCAGTATTGGATTGCCGCGTTGGCGACGTGATACTATGATGCCTCTGTGGGAAGGAGGAGGAGGCCTAGCACCGGCCTGAGGTCGGGCATTTGTGGTTGAAGAGCTGGACGGAGGCGCAGGCGACGCGCTCTTGGAAGTGTCCGATCCAGATGGCGGCCGCGCGGTGGTCGCTTGGCGTGGCGATTGTGTTAGTTGTATCGGTCGTTGCGCTGAAGGTAATGGTCGTAGTGGTGCCGCTGGTTGATGTCCTGTATTTGAGCGATGTTCGCTTGCGGGCTGCGGCGGATTAGGTTTGGCTCTCTTGTCCTTTTCATCTCTTAGGGCCGCTGCCATCCGCAGTATCCCATTAATTCGGTCTTGATCCATTTATTATTTCAAAGGCTAAATTTGCACCGTTTTTGACTTTTTTTCTGCATACATCTTCGTCGCGATGTCTTAAGGTTTAGTGCCAAGTTAGGTAACCTTGTGCCTTCTGCTGTTCTTCATCTTCTTGCACGCGTGCGGCATGCGGCACTAATCTGGGGTAGCCTTGGGATGGGCCTAAAAATCATCTCACTCTTTACTACTTGGTTAATAGTATTATTCTACATAGCATTCTAATGGTTGTCAACCTAAACAGCGGCTAGAGCGATGTCCATGAATACAGCGGATTCCCCGCCCCAATTAGCCTCCTCAATTCTCCTAAATCAACATCCACTTTGACCATCTTCAGCTCCTCTCCTAAATTACCAGTCATCGGCTTCCTGGCATTGACAGTAACAGGCACAACTAGCTCCATCGCTTCTAATCTCTCCCACGCTGACTTCGCCAGTGTTTTGCTCCATATTCTATAACTCGACGACACTGCCGTTGACACAAGTGACATCTTACGTACTACCTGTTCATTCTTTGCCGCACCAACGTACTCGTCGTAAGCTAAGTTGAAATTCAATGTATCGCTCTCGTACCTCACTTCGGCCCGCGCTGCGCATATGAGTAGTGCAAGTTCAAGCTCCGACAGCCCCGTCAAGAACGACTGCCCATCTGCTGGGCCCTGAATATCGGCCATCGCCGCCAAGTCCGCGTCCCGAGGAAGCGGGCTTGCGTTCGATATGGCGTACATGCACGCGTAGTTGAACTGCCGCACGTCTTTCGTGGTATAGTAAATAGATTCCACCAGCCGATACAGGTTAGAACTACGCAAACTGTACAATGCGTCTATGTGTGCGTTCCATGCGTGGGCCGTTTCGCTCGCTATGCCGCTGGTGCTGTTGTTATCGCTCCCCTCATCCTCATTATTACCACTGTCATCATCAACCGTCAGATTCGCTCTGCATATCTCCCAAAACCTTTCTAGCGTGGATGGCCGCTGTATCGAGTAAATCCGGTGGCTGAACCTGCTGCGCACTCGCTTTTCCAACATTTCCCTGGTATTGATTCGTGACGTGATTCCAACAACTGCAACCCCAACTGGACTCGTCTGTGGCAGATCTAGTAAATTGTACAACAACGTCTGGCGCCCATGTTGTGCAAATCTGTCTAGCTCTTCCAAAATAAATATCACTGCAACTCTATTGTCTTTCTGTTCGCTGTCGCGGTCATCATCGTCATCATTGATGTCACTACTCTCCTTCCTCTCTCTGTGAAATACGTTCAGCAGCCCGCTCAACGTCTCATGCATACTCTTTCTCTCTAGTAGTTCCATTTGCTGCTCGATTTGTCCTTCCGACATTGACGACGTTACCACCGCCAATTGAGAATCCAGCTGCCTTGAAATCTCTCGAATAGCCATCTTATCATCGGTCTGCGAAAATCCCGATAGCCGAACAGTAATAAACTGTCCAGAATATCTTTGATTCAGATTTTCAATTACTTTTGCAACTAGCGTCGATTTACCGGTACATCTTGCTCCCATTATAATCAATGAATTTCCTTCTCGTCCATTAATAGTATGAGTTAGAACATTTTCGATCTCTTTCTGATACTCATCGAGGTGGATTAATCGTGAGAGTCTTTTCCCACATAGCTTGGCCAGTACATGTTTTTTTATTGTTGTTGTTGTGGTCGTATCATCTTCGTGGGACGGTAGTGTCATGACCTGCCGGGTCTAAAATAATTTTGTCGATAACCTAAATTAATTTCCGCGTGGTTAGGGTCAACGTCTGTTTTAGGTATACTGTAAACTGCTGATCCATGATTGTTGTCATCGATTTGGCGTGTATAGTGAGTAGAATAAAAATTAAATTATCAGGGGTATTGCATAAGCGTGTTTAATTTCTTTTCTTTTTCTTTTTTTTTTTCTTGCACGTGGCGGCAATTTATGCGAAAGCTTGAGTTGGCCTTCCTTAGTTAAACGAAACATATACGCAGGAAAGTTAAACATCGTATATGAACAAACTCTAAACATGCTTCCCCGAAGTAAAAGCTCCGTACAAGCCTGATGAAATGTGGGAAATTGTTTTTTGCTCGACAGTTTGTGCAGAACAATTCGCCCAGAAATGCTTGCCAAAAAGTCTCAGCACTTAAGCAGGGGGACAATGACTAGGCAATTGGGCAAGCTATAAATAATTAGCTCATGCAATCACATGGAACAGTAAACTAGGCTGGGTTTAATGGCATTGTGAGCTCTGTTGTGCGCCCAGACGAGTTCTCATGTGTGTGTTCATGCGCACATGCATATGCAATTGCCATGAAGCCATCTTGTTCAAGAAAAAGCAAAGTTTGGTGGCTGGGACAGACAAGTGCATCTTCAATTTTTAGTTTAATTTTTGCTTCTTTTATTTTCTTTTACTTTTACCATATGCAGAGACAAGCTGAGTAACTTACGCTTGTTCAACTTGACTGGAACCCCGGCAGTGTCTACTGCTGTAACTGTAGCCAATTTCAGCCAAAAGCATTATCAATCCCTCATCTACCTAACGAACTGATATCAATTATTCTTCCATGTGTGCGCCATAGGAATACTTGTACATTACTAGACAGCTTTGCGTGTCATCGAAGTCGGTTTGTATAGAAATGCTTGTCAAAAAGGTCACAGCCTTAACTGGGCTGCAGAACGTTAATGACGATAAAGATGGACAGATCGCGCAAAATGATTCGACTTTAATAAAACTTCCCATTTGTCAAAAATTGCCTTCCCCCGAGGGCGAATATTTCCAAACATCTTGACCTACTTGACTTATGGTATTGGTCCCATCACATTGCACGTACCGGCGATCCTGACCATTGGCATTACACCATTTTTGGATCGAGTAAGCTTTGGTGCCTGCAAAAATAGCTGTGGTAGCCATGTTACTAGACAGTAATAGGATTCTACTATAACCATATTTGAATGCACCCAGACCGAAGGCAGGCTCAACGTGCATGAACAACAGCCTATTTGAAGAGAGGTCAAAATGACTATGCCTAGTCACTCGATCTGGCTTTGGACGCGGCATTCAATGCACTGCTGAAATTTTTCATTTTATCAGAATTGTTGATAACGAGAAATATTTTCATTTTCGAGTGCGGCATCCATATGAAAAAAGTCATATTTATTGAGAACCCTCAGAATGTCCATGCTCTGCGACAATGGATTCAACTTTACGTGGTCCATATGAATACTTGGAGTGGAGTTTTCCAGGACAACGTCGCAATTAGGCAATCCATCATTATTGAATTTTTTCATCATGGTCCTTGTGTATCATTTAAGTATTGTATTCAAGCCATCTCCCTTTTCATGCGGTTATCCTCCTTAATAACGATTCACCCACGGTCGTTGAAATGGATGAACCAGCTAGGCACAAAGTAGTGGCAACGGTGGGTTTTTTAAACCTATGAAGCTCGCATAGAAACAACCTTACGAAGCGAATATGGCAAAAGTTAGGTCCTTGGCTTTTTTCTAATGCTTGCCCATATTTAATTTATGACGTTCGGCGCACCACTACCTCCGAAAATGTGAACACAAAATGGAAGTTCAGATACGTGATCATTGACTTATCGACACAAAGTTTAGCTTCAATTTTAGCAGACAGACAGTACATTGTATGCACTTTGTAGCGCAACCATTTCCCGCTTTTGTGGTGAATACTAAAATAAAACTGTATACTGCTACTCCTCAGGCGCAGTATGTATGCAGTATCCAATTATTATTCTTTATTGGCAGCAATGGATCCGTATAGAGGGCGAGATTAATTTCGCCTCGTGCCCAGCCACCTTAATCCATTCTGGCAAACATCCTCATATATGCCCGCATAACCGTATTGCTCGTCAACTAACCAAATCCGGCACTTGTACGAGGCTATTTGCCATGTCTGCATGAATACGATGTAATGGTTACATGCCAAAAGGAGATCCTTGAATAGACTGCAAAAATAAAAGACTTTTAATCTGCTGTTCCATTATTTATCCCCAAAATTGTTTAGTTGTATTCCATTTAACTGAACACAAGCATTCGTAGTTAAGTAACGTTGTCGTTGTCTAGGCCGTGCTCGGTGTTGTAAGTATGCAAGACCAACGTTGAAGTCAACATAAGTGCTCTTTTGGACACAGCATGCAGGGTTATTTCAGGGAAAAAGAAATTCTTTTGAGAGATCAACGGTGAAACAAAACTGGCAACAGTATGCTTCTAAAGAAAAAGCTATTTCCCTCCTACAGCTAAGCAAAAAGAACAACTTCGTAGCCACGGATAAGCACGGCCAAATTTTTTTTTATCGTAAGTTCCCCCATGTGCGGCTTATCGGTTTCCCAAAAGAGCATACCCGCGTATAGCCACAAAAGTTAATCAGGGGGCTGAAAATAGAATTGGTAATATCAACTAAAGGATTTGACTTGGTCCTTTTCTGTCTTCGGTGGTTCTTTGTTGTCCTATTCGTCTTTCTGATTAGGGATTAGCCAATTTTCGTTTTTAAAAAAAAAGGTTTGAGGGAATACAACTGCGAAGAGCAGCCCAGATTTTGGCTGTCCCATGTCTTTTTTGGACTTCTTTTTCCTCTCTACTTCTGCAAAAACAACATCTGATGCGACACCACAAAACTATTAAAACAATGGCCAGTCAAACGGAAGAGGATATTTTGTCGCAAATGACGTGAAAAAAGTGAAAGGGAACAGAGATCTTCTTATGGCCCATCCTGGTATATGCCGGCAAGCCCATCTATAGAATCCCCGCAACTTTGGTATCAATATGAGGCTCATCAACTTTGTAAACACCTTGTGGACAAGTGGAGAAATGCCTATTCTGAAACGGATGTACAATTCGAGTTTGAGTCAGAAGCTATCTTCACGTCCTGCCCGAGGCGATGGGTGATAAAAAACAGATTCTTAGAAGAGCTTGCTGAAATGCAGACAGTCGGTGCACCTGCTTTCAAGCAGGGATGGGGGCATCCAAACCGTAGGCGTAAAGTTTGGCCATGAGAACAACACAGCCAATTAAATAATTTCTATGCTTTGACTTTTAGAGGATCTAGCCCACAGAAAAAAAAAGTTTTGTGTCGAAACGCGGACCGGTAACCTGTCCAACTTTCTAGGCGAATCTATTTCAGACTTTTCGCAGCTCTCACGTCAAGGGTATGTTTGAGCAAGTCTCTTGGCCATGTAAAAAACCACTACAGCGGTATTCTACCCTTGCTTTACCTAGATATTGGGTATTCAAGAAGTACATGCCCTAGGCAGCCGCACTTACCACAAATGCCCAAATTTTGACAAGCCAAACTTTGACAAGCTGTTTAGGGCCGATACAAAAAACACAGACGGATCTGGCGATTCCACCGGCTGTCGGGCGGCCCAAACAACATTGTTTAGCTTGTAGCCTAGTAATTAAATAAGGGCGTTCTAAAAAATGGAAGCTATGAACAGGCCCAAATGGCACTTGAAAACCTTGCCGAGAACACCCACGAGGCAAATACTACTTTTCTCTTGTCGTCAGGGTTTACGGAATTACGGACCTAAAGTAAGAAAGGACAGCCACAATTGGCCTATTCGCCTTTCGTAGAGAGCCATTGGGCGGCAATGAGATGATAATTATGCCTTGGGCCCACCAGCTAATTATTGAGCTTGTCACCTGCGTCAAGAAGGTGTAATGATGTTCAGAATTTAGAAGACTAAGGTCCCAGGTATGTTGAGACGGATGTACACCTTTAATCGCGTGCTTTCATGATCCAGCGTCGTAGAAGCAGCTAAGCGATGCCTTGATTTCGCCTGTGGCACAAGGAGATGCATTTCGCCTTGCAGCTTACGGACTTTGTTGTTGCACCGGAGTTTCCCTTTTGTCTTGCTTTATGGCATATTGTGCCTATTGCCTAGAATGACAGGGTTTGGAAAAAAAGACGTTTCCTCGCAACTGTATTCATGCATCACTTTATTTTTTCTTCTCTTTTTGCTTGCTGTTTCGTGCCCACATGACAACTGCGCATTTAGCATTCCAAGGCAAAAAAACCAGGGGCAAAGACAATTAAAAGAAAGGGGCTTGCGGCAACAACACATGTCAACTTGTGGCCGGTTATTTTTTTCCCTCGAATAAAGTTGTGGGGCATGTGCGGGGTCATGCAATTTAGGCAAATCGTCAACAAGCCGCATCTGCCCCAATGGTGCCTGCATTGGGTGGTGAGGCCTGCAAAAACTCCCCAACAATACCCCTTTGTTTTTTTGTGGCCTTGCCCGCGCCCCGCCGCTGCATCAGTGTCTGGAAAGAAATTCTATGATACGTACATGGGTATTTACTAGAATAGGGCGTCGACCAACCCTGTTGGTAAGTGCATCGACCCTGGACTAGCGCCATCGCGTTACAAGCTCAGCCCCATGCGCCACCTGCACCAATTGTGCCAACCCTTCCTTCGCAAACTACCCCCATTGACCATTTTCTGATACCGCCTTAGCCGGTAGCTCAACGCGATCCACCGCCGCCTGAGGAACAGGGTCCGACTCTTAGCAAAGTGCACCAGAACATTAACAGGAAACCTCTGCAAACATGGCAAGCTCGGTACGAAAAGGGTATTCGCAGTCAGTATTATGTTCTGTGGTGCCTAATCCACGGTAATCTCTCACTCACCATCGAATCCAACTCAAAAATCAATTTTCGAGCGTTCCCCACGTTCAGTCGGTTGCTCCAACTGCGAACCGATCATGAGCACTTTCGACAATACTTTCATCGTTTCGGCCGCGGTTACAAGTATGAATGTGGCCATGCAGACACGATGTCTTACCAACTCTTGGACTGCCCCCAATACGGCCGGGCCCGACAAGTGGTACTTCCGCCTCGAGCCCACCCGTATACTGTTGCATAACTTTTGGACACCCCAAGGGTTGAACCAGACTGT
>JAKTVX010000086.1:0-35877 GCA_030581755.1 Crinitomyces ghanaensis
AAATAAAAAAAAAAAAAACAAAAAAAAAAAAAAACCAAAAAAAAAAAAAAAAAAAAAAAAAAAAAACGAAAGTCAAAGAACAAGAAACGAATATTATGAAAAGAGAAAGAAAAAAAAAGACCAAGAAAAAAACAAAACAAAACAAACAACAACAACGACAACAAAAAAAAGCTTTAAATAGTGCCGCAAAATACATAATAATTAAAAACAAATCAATTAAATCAAAATAAGTTATTATGTTCCGCCCTGCCGTGCTAAGGCTCCCACTGTGATACTGTGGCTGCGTAAGCGCGTGGCCGGCTGTCCATCACTAGAGGGTTGTGGTGGTTCCTGTTGTTGTGGCCGTGGGGGACGAGGCGAATGTCCGCCAACCGATGGCGACCGATGAATAGAGTTATTAATGCGATGATTAGAGGGGCCCAATACAAGAGTCAGTTCGCCGTCATTGCTGTCGTCGTCGTCGTCATCATCGTCGTCGCTAGAATCATCATTCTCGTCGTAGTCGACAATGTCAATCTGGTTGCGGTGATGGTGGTAGTCCCTTGCTAACGGAGACGGTGGAGCATCAAGGAAGCTTTCGGAGGGACTTGACGAATCGAGCGGCTCGAGCAAAGCTCGCAGACTGAAGTTAGAAGGAGTGGCAGTAGAAACCGACGGAACCATGCCAGTACCAGCGATATCTGCGGCAGTCGCCGCGGCTGCAGCTGCACCAACAGTGCTGCCGGAGGTGGGACTAGGCGAAGTAGTGTGCTCCGCGCTGGACTGACCACTAATTCCATGTACACGAGACCGGGGATCTCGGAAAATGGCGTTTCCATCGTCGTCGTAGATGACTTCGGTGGATAAGGATGACGGCATCGAGGGAGAAATGCTATATCGTTTATTTACATGATGCGGTTGTGGGTGATGAACAACAAAACATGAAGATGAACCCGTCGGGGTGATATCTCTAGAAGACTGGAGGGAAGATTGATGAGAAGACGATTGAGAAGAAGATGCAATTGAAGAGCCAGAAGATTTTCGCCGTAGTCCTGCGAGTTCCAAAGCGGTATTAGATATCTTGCTAAGACTGTTTTTTATGCGTGTTCGAATGCCCGACACTGCGTGACGGACCTCCTCGCCAGTAACCTCGATAGACTCGTCGTTTCGCGAAGAAGTCAAGAACTGGTCGATTTGTTGGGGAGTTAGGTCCTGCAGTATCCACGGATGTCGCTTGATCTGGTGAATGTCGTAACGTCTATTAGGGTCCTTCTCAAGCACTTTGGACAGCAAGTCGTGAACCATGGGATCGTCAGGAGACTCTGTGGACGGAAATTCTAGGGGCTGGTTAACAATGACGGAAAATAATTCGTATTCGCTGTCGGCGATGAACGGAACGCGACCGTAAATTAGACAGAATAGTGTGACACCAAACGCCCAGATATCAATCATGTGGGATATAGGAGGGCGAGACCTCGAAAGAGTGGTAGTAGAATGAGGCGGCGGAGACGGCGACATGGATGAAGATTTGTGTCCAGCAGTTGATGGCATCGGAGTGGCGCCTGCGGAAGCACGAGGTGAGGTAGGCGCAGAGAAAGTGTAATCACTTTTCGGGTGCATTATAGATGCAATCTTCGAGGCAGCTCCTCCCGTCGCTGTACTTGTGCTTGTCGTCGCTGTAGTGGCGCTCGAAGAGCACAGCTCGGGAGCGAAGAATGCAGGAGTGCCTGCAGTTTTGGCCAGCTCCAGTTCATCAGTGGCGCCGCCGTAACTAGATATGTATGAAACACCGAAATCAGAAATCTTGACAGTGCCATCGGCAGCGACCAGTAGATTTGCAGGTTTTATGTCTCGGTGAATAATTCCTTGAAAATGCAAATATTCCAAACCCAGCAGGACGTCGCGAGCTGTCGTCCGTACTTGCTGACGCGTCATTAACGGGTTGTTGTAATCGTCGTGCCATAAGATCTCTCCCCTTTCCACGTACTCTAGAACCAAATAAATTTTCTTCGACAAAGAGTCGTCCAAAACTTCTATTAGTCGAACGATATTTGGATGCACACATTTTTTCAATATGGCGATCTCTCGCCTGATTTTGTCTTCTTGGGTAGAGTTCGACATGCGACCCAGCCTTGGCTTGCCCGTACGATCGAGGATCTTAATGGCCACGAATTCGCCAGATTCCAAGGACCTCGCCAGCTTCACCTTGCCATGCTGGCCCCTTCCCAGCTGGCGCAGCAGCTCATAGGTGTTTACGACTTTGCGGCCCGATATAGGATCGTAATTTATGGAGATGTGGTGAGTTTCCTTTACGGATGCTGAAAAGGCGGATGCCGATGCAGAGGCATTCGCGAGGCCAGAGGCCGACGAAGACGGGGGTCCAGGCACGGTGTATGTAGAGGACGTTGTGGACACAGGAGACCCAGGACACGACGGCGCTGCGCTGGCCCAGCCTGGGCGCAGAAGCGGATTCCTCGCTATAGGCATAGCATTAGCAGCGGCACTAGACGCAGTGGTGCTACTAGCAGAAGACGTACTCTTGTGACGACCCAACATGCTGCGTAAATAAGTAGAGGATCGTCGCGGGGTTAGCGCATTGGGTTGGAAAGATACAAAATCCGGCGAAAACGAGTAAGTCGTTGGACAGGCTGGAGAGGCGGTGGACGAGGAGATGGTCGATGGTGGCGGTGAAGTCGATGGGGTCGTATTAGTAGTGTCAAGACTAGTGGTAGCAGTAACTGGAGTTGCAGTCGCAGTTATTGGAGTTATACCTGCAGCGACAGCGACAGCGGCGGCGGCTTCAGCAGCAGTGTCAGTGATAATTGCGTCAGTATTTATGGTGGCAGCGGTGCTGTCACCGTAGGCGTCAGCGGCGGTCGCAATAGTTCCAGCGGCTGTGTCAGTAGTAGAAGTTGTTGCCTCGGTAGTGGAAGAGGCAGCAGTAGCAGCAGCAGCAGCAGACAAATAAGGTATATGACCTAACAAATTGTCGGGTAGATTGATTAGGTTGGCGATGCTGCAGAAGCTTCTGCTATTATTATTGTTGGTACTGCAGGAGTTATAGTTAGTATAATTTGTTCTGATGGCCAGATTATCGTGAATATTGTGATGGCCAATATTCAGGAAGTTAGTGGTGGTGCTATGGCCGGTAGTACTAGTGTTGTTGCAATAGTAGCTATGATTACGTGGATTTTTGGTAATAAATCCGCATAAATCCTGACAAGGATTAGTACTAATGTTAAATAATGACGTCACAGAAGAGTAGGACCTAACTGATTTTGTCTGTAAACAAGTAGTGGACTTGGATCTTGAGCAGGCGCACAGATTTGGCTTGAAATCCAAGGTGAGACGGTCGTCGTCGTTTGTTGACGGAGACGTCGAGGTCGACGCGGTTGACGAGGGAGTCAATTGCCCCATGGGCATTTGTGGTGGAATGCAGCCCTAGGGAGGATTGTAACTTTTTTACATGGCTAGCACAATGGACCCAATTGCCAATAGGTTTGCAGTGCGGCGGGGCGGTGACTATTAACTTTATTACTGTAGTGGGATGCCGTTTGAGAAATATTTTTATATATTAGTAAAGTGCATGAATGTGAATCAGGGTCCATGCCACGAGGGTTTTCTAGGCAATTGCAGTCTCAGTAGGTCCAATGTATGGTGTATATGTGTCTCTTTTAGTTTCCAATTTTTGTTTTATTTTATTTATTTATTTATTTTTTTAAAAAAATACCTTGAAGGATCTGACGTCGGCGAGTCGCCGCGCGGTGGGCCACTTCGTATTGTGCGCATCAACATGATGATCATGTGCTCATGACATGCAAATAATTTAGTTTAAATCTATATATAGATATAACATAGGTATTTAATAAAGCCAGACATGTTCAAGATGATTAGGGTGGGCTGTCGTGGGCATGAAAAATGCAGGACAGTGAATTGGGACAAGCGGGGTAAACAGATCCTTGGGAAAAAAGTCATGAATGAGAGCTGAGGAGCCCAAAATCTACGGATGAAGAATAAAATGATCCTAGCACCTATAATATTTTGCGTATGTAGGGTCGGACAAAGAAGCACTTCTGGGGGAAAAGCCGGCCAAGGAAATTGTCCAACGTCTAGAGGATGAACAACTCACTGGCGGAGTTATTTCTAGCAAAAAAAAAAAAGAAAAAAAAAAAAAAAAAAAGGAAGGCGATCTAGCTCACTTGACGTGCTGGGTTCAAGCGAGAAAGGCGAAAGACATATAGACAGGACAGCTAGCATCGTTAAAAACACAGATGGAGACATAAATGATCTAACCTTTGATCTTTACGAGCATGAGAGGAACAGGGGCTCATCATAGATTCTGCGTACATGAGGCATGGCCATAGACCTGGGCCACTTAATGGTCTCACGCGTGAATGCAGCACGCAGGTTCCCCCTGGCTGGCTAGAAAGTTGTTGGGCTGATCTCGTTTCAGCAAGGACGCCAAGTACTGGTCATTTGGGCAGCACTACCATATGCCACCAGGCTCGTAGGGCCGAGACCATTCTAGCATTCGCCTGACCAAGGAAGAATGGCTTTGCTCGTCCTACGCCAAATAGGACTACAAGTAGTTGGTAGTGGGATCGGACACTAGCAAAAGAATCTGTCGCATAGTTCGAATGATTTTGCTCAGGGCATCAGTAGCGAAGTAAGACCGAGCAGAAATAAGCTTTGGAATGTGAATAGGGCAATTATAACATGACTGACAGTCATGGATTAGGATATTCAAGTTGCCATTTTGGTTTACTTTCTAGTTCATGCCTAATTGCTCATGGATCGTGAAATATCATTCATTTTGAAAAAAAGATCACAGAATAGGAGGTGTCATACGTCCATGCCGCATTTGTATTCCTGAAACTTTCCACGATATATTTCATTTTTTCATTAGCAATGCCAAATAAGCAGCTGCCTAATGAGATTGTAGCCGTCATTCTGGCCATGATCGATGGTACATACGAGCTATTCACATGTCGTCACGTATGCTCGCAATGGAGGTCTATATGCAAAGCCGCAAACGTTGAAGATGTTTTGATTAGAAAGCTCTTAACAATGACAAACTCGCGTCACCGGTACTGGCACATGACACTAGAAAAAGCAATGAAGGAGTATTCCCTTTTATTGAAAATTCCATTTTATAGGGATCCGGATGAGTGGTGGAAACATCGAACCAACAGGTGGGCATTCCAACTTGATAGCGACTCTAGCTCTGACATTGAGTCTGCATCAGATGAGGAATCTACGCCCGAAAAGCAAGCTGTGCCTGATGAGGAATCCATATCCAGTAAAAAGGTTTCTACGTATAGCTGCCAATTGTATTTTGGAATTTGGGAGAACGGAATTTTATGGAAACGAGAAGGGCTATGCAAACCAAAAGAACCATCCGAAGTTATTAGCAGCAAGAGTGGTGACGCGAGCGTTACCTGGAGACGTCTATTATGGTATGTGCTGGATGGGGATACACGGTTGGAAAGTGCTACCAAAATCATGGTAGCAACTATGTGTAGCTGGAATAAATGCCGGGATGACTGTAGCGACAAGCGCGCGTCCTGCCACAACCAACAGGGGACTAAACTGGTTTTGTACATTTTGGGGCGTGGCCCACTTACACAAGGACTGAATATTTTTGAAGACTGGCCTATTATCAGAGAGGTAGTTGTCTTCACCATCAGCTACAAAGCTAAGTACACTAGCTTGGAAACACTTTATTATGGTGACTATATTTGTGGCTTCGCAGCGCGCGCTGACGATGAGTACTTTCAAGTCCTCGCGGACACAGAACTGAGGACAGTCCTGAATGTGCGGGAAAATTATTGCGCGTGGTACGATGCTAATCTCCTTTGCGTTAGAATATGGGAAGTCTACGAAAAAGAGGCTATTTTACAGTCGGGGATTAAGGACTCATCTTCTTATTGTATAGTGGGAAAAACAACGGCGCTAACTAAAGATATTAGACATTATGGGTATTGGTTACTTAGTTACTGGAAATATTGCATCAATAATAGCGAGTTTTGTGAATTTGACCAAGATGTCATGCCTTTAGGGGTACCTAATCTATATTCGACCAGCGACGGTTCAATTTTGACGTCAGCCAATATTAGAGGTATGACATTCGAGGACTACTACAAAGAACATGGAAGATCATCATTAGCTGAGGAGGAACCACGGGTTTTCGAATTACATTTTCCTCTGTCGGATGATTCCTCGAGGACGAGGTTTGGTAGCTATCTTGGTTCTGGCATTCCTTCGCGATTCAGACATAGGCTATCGTTTTCTAGGGCCGGCGTGTATATAGGCCTATACGCACTTTATGAGCTTTCATCGAGTCAAAACTATGAAAAATGGATCATGGTCGACGTATCCAAGAACGGACTAAAGTCAATTCTAGAGAACGCAAAATATATTGTTTACAGACTGGTCACGCACAATGGCTGTAGGTTGTACTGTTTGCGCGATAGTATTGTGCTGGAAGGTACAGTCTGTTACGCAACTTCTAAGGGAACAAACTGAGAAAAACCAAATGTGCTTAGCCGTGGAACAACAGCCTGTGGGTCAAACTACTTTAAAGGTCTTCCAGGTCGCAGCATTTTGTCTTAAAAAAATTGTAAGAAGCCCAATGAGCTGATTAAATATGAAAAATAAAGCGCAGTGCCCAAAGATTTAGTGGCCTACTGCCGTAGATTCTCTTTGCTCTCTTCAATGGGTTTCGGGGACAAGAGAAAATGCCACAATGTTGTTGGTTTATTTTCTTACTCTAAAACCACCGCCAGGGTGGCGTTCGGTATCGATTTAGTGAGAATCCTACGCAGATAATGGGAAACAGAGCTGCCAGGTGAAGAAACGAGCTAGCAAGACCATTAATATTTATTGAAAAAGCAGGGTGACTTGTAAAATGGCGAAAATATTTTGTTTAGCATTTGAAAAAGAGGCGGTCAAGAGTCCTCATGTAGGACCAAGGTTACGGCGCGTGGCGGCTGGGCAAGAAGTGTGTAGGAGTATGAAGCAGAGAACGTACAGACAACCGTATGAATGCATATGTATGGATGGGTTTGCCAAGGACTTCTGATAGATTCTGCAATACATGGCGGAGCGCCATAAGTCCAGACTATTCGACTATATCAAGCATGCGTGCACTAAGCTAGCTGTCAGTATCTGCCGGACAACACAAAGCCGCCATGCAGATAAAAATGGTAAAAATGCTTCAGCTATTGCAACAGGAGGTTCTGTCGTGTGTAACACCTCGTGTCGGAAGGCATAAGCCCGGACATGATAGATGTCATATTGCGCCATCATATCATCGGCTCATCTAAAGCGTGCCGTTGCACTGGCTTACAATGTAAACATCAACATCGAAGCTACGAAAACAGCAAAAAGCATGTCAAAAATATATGTGCAAGAAGCCGACCCATCAGATGTGCTTGGACATCACGAGCGGCAGATCCGACGTAGGTGACCGCGATGCAATGTTGAGGAGCGCAGAAGTTGCTAGTGTGTAGGGTCTTACCAGTTACCATTAGGCTGCTAGATCCCACGTCATTACAACATGTTGGCCAACGAAGATTGTCGTTATGCCCGTGCCAGGTCAGTGACTGCATATCGTGGTAGACGCGCCATCACAGATTGAGAAAAGTCGGCTGTAAGTCAACGCATTGTTCATCATGGCGAACAGCACACATAATTTTCCGCTGTCCGATGACGCCGCTACGACGATGCAGCCGATCGACTGAACGCAAACTTTGCATTAGTAAGACGTAATTGAAGTTGCCATTTTAGTGCCATTTCTAGTTCATGCCTAATTGGCATGCCTCACTTCCATACTTTGTTTTTTTTAGAAATGCGGGCTAAGCGGATACCTGGTGAAATTGTGGCCCTCATTTTGACGATGAGTGACATGTCCGCAGGAGCTGTTCACATGTATGTACGTGTGTTCACAATGGAGATCGATATGCAAATTTGCAAAACTTGAAGACATCTTAATTAGAAGGGTTTTGATAATGACAAATTCGCGCCATCGCTCTACGGGAGGATGACATTTGAACAGGCAGTGAAAGAGTATTCCCTTTTGTTAAAATTTCCCTTTTCTAGGGACTTTAATAAATGGTGGAAACATCGAACATGTATTTTCATGCTTCGTTCTCTAAATGGGTCTATGACTGATAATGAGAATGGGTCCGAATGCGAACTAGCATCTGATAGGGGATTCACGCCCGGCAGCGAGCTTGCGTTTGACAATGAGTACATATCAGATAGCGAATCTACATGTAGTAGAGACTTGGCCTCTGAGGACAATATACATTTTGATATCTGGAACAACGGAACTTTAGAGGAATCCGAAGGGTTAGACGAATTAGAAGAATTAGAAAAGCTAGAAGGATTGCATGGATCACCGCGCAATGAGAAAATGGTGAGAGCCCTTCCTGGAATCGTTTTGTATGGTGTCCACTAGATGGGGTGCCGTGTCTCGAGACTCCTACCAAAGTACAGATAGCGCTACGCCTGACGACAAGACTAGAGAGCCCTCAATTAGTTTTGTACATTTTCAAGCGCGGTCCTCTTAAACAAGGATTTAACGTATTTAAGCATCGGTCTGTTCTCAAAAAAGTAGCAGTTACAGAGACCCCTAACAATCTCAAAGGTGCTACTTTGGGGTCAATCCACTGTCAGCGTTGTATCTTTGGATTTACAGCGCGCGCTGGAAATAAGTATTTTCAGGTAGCGTCAGACACGGAACTGAGAATAGTTCTGACTGTGGGAGAGAATTCGTGGGAGACATGCGGATTTAGTCATGGCAAGCTTAGGATCCGTAGCATCTGGGAAGAAAGAGGCGTTATACAACTCCGGGCTCAAGAAACACTTTATAAATATTACATATTTGGAACATTGTCGTAGATCCATAAACACTATGATATCTACGGGTATTTGTTGTCAATTATTGGAAAAGCATCAGGAACGGTGTTCTTTGGCAAGCTGACCAGGTGATATGCCCTCTGGGGAAAACCAATTTAGTTCTGTGCAGAAGCGGTTCAATTATGACATCAGCCAGTGCTGGCGGTATGACACTCCATGAATATTACAATAAATATCGGCGATTACTGTTAGCTAAAAAGCTGAGACTTTTAAATTTAGAATTGCCTTGCGTTTGTAATTTATCTGGCAGTAAGTATTGGTTGGTGGACGACTGCTACTGGTGTGGCTTCTGGTATTTTCATGCGGATAAAAAGTGAACTAGCATTACCTAATTTGATATGTATATGGGCCCATACGCGCTTTATCAGGCTCGGTCTGGTCAAAGCTGTCAAAAATGGATCATGATGGATGTATCAAGAAAGGGACTAAAGTCAATTTTGGAAGACAAAAAATATATTATTTACAGGCTCACTGCTTATGGCGGCTATCGCATCCTTTTTCAGATGACCGACTTTGGCTGGAAATTGGAAAAGTCCGTTATATAGCTCCCACGGGAACAAGCTAAAATAATGTTCATTTTTCTGTCTAACGGTTGTGGCGCATACAAGAGAGAATGTATTAGTGTTCCGATCGGTTACACTAGGTACTGTCTGGCTGGAAATAGGATCACAATGGCTGCCAATGTTCCGTTTTACCGTTGTGAGAAATATATTATTTCAATATGATTTGCCTGCAATCCATTTAGAAACGTACGTTGAAAATTAACAGATAATGTCGCGCGGGAGCACCCCTCGAAGCGCTGGATCAGGTAAATGAGGATATCTTATTATACATATAACAAATGCAATATATTCTATTGAGTAAAACAGACAACCCGACAAGGGAGAAAAAGTTAGTACAACTAATTAGCGTATTTTGATCTGCCGCGTAATGCTGGACCAAATCGATATAGTACAAATGGAATGGCTGACATAGCTAATGCAAAGAACCCCATTAGGGAGGAACCCCAGCCAACGGGGAAGTTCGGGGTAGCTAGGTTATCGTACATTGCTTGGCCAAACAACGGGAAGGCGCAGGCGAAGCTGGAGCGCATGAATGCATTACCTGCGAAAACAGATGCGAGGTAACGAGGATAATTCATTGCAAGATAAGCAAAAGACGACTGGAAAATGTTGAAGACAGCAATTACAGAAAGTAGCTCCCAAACAACCGGCAGAATCCAGTGAACTTGAGCAGTCCATCCGAACAGAAATAAGGCTGAGGGAAACAAAAAGCATACCCACATTGCTAGAAATAAAAAGTGCTCAGGTTGGAAAGTGCCGTTTTCAAAGCGAGGCTTGGCAACGACAATAAGAAATGTTACTAAAACTCCATACGCCATAAAGCTGCCGACAATAAACCCCAAAAAGGCGAGACCGAATTCCACTAGACTAAAATGGTATATGCGGAAAAATACGATTGGGTAGGCTTCGAAGAATAAGTAAAAGCAGGCGTAGGCCAACGATACGTAAAGATCAAATGCCAAAATTCCGGGCTCACTCATAATGAGCGCAAACGGCCGCCAAAAAACCTCCTTCAATAGTGGCCCTAAAGGTTGATTTTCTTCTTCGCGCTCGCCAATAGTGTAGTATCTATCGTCACCAGCTTCTTTACGGATTCGACGCGCCCTGCGTGATAGCACGTTTTTAGGAAGAGTTTCGGGGAACAAGAAGAACATCAAAACAAAACAACCTCCACATATAGCCATTAGTAACCAGAAAATATATCTCCAGCCTTTGGCCACAGTCATGGCAGCACCAAGAATTGGACCTAGTGCAGGGGCGGCCACGGCACCTATAGCCCATATTCCAATAAATAAGGGAAGAATTGTCCGATGAATAATATCTCCAAACGTAGCACCACCAGTAGAAACCGCGGGTGAACTAAGAGCTCCAGTTATAAAGCGCACAGTAATTAGACCGCCGATATTTCTCGTTAGTGCAGCAGCAATTTGAAGGAGAACAAATAGCAACAAAGTCACCAAGTAAATGTATAATCGGCCTACTTTTGCCTGCTCAGACAGGGGAGAAAAGAATATAGGACCAATTCCATAGCCCAGTACATATAAAGATAAATTAAGCGTGGCGACCACGTGACCTACGTGAAATTCATCTTGAATCTCCTGTTGGCCAGGAGTATAAATGGAAGAGCCAGCGTATGTTGACATAGTCAGAAACATTGTCAAAATCGAGACAATGGCCTTCTTGTATTTCGGCCAGTTCTGAGGATTTTCTGGATCGTCAGGTCCATTCCAGTCCACCAGGAACGGGTCTTTGCGTTCCTCGGCAGTTGTTGTTTTCTGACTTAGCGAAGGCAAGGACATGCCGAGCTCCTCACGCATTCTCTCTAAATTAAAATGACTGTCTCGTGATGAAGATCTATGAAAAATGTCTGAGGCAGCACGTCTAGCTAAAGGTGGGATAAAGCTCTGTCCATCATGCAAAGCTGAAGATCCCTCTTTCCCATGGTACGGGACAACTGCAGGAGCAGATGAGGTCAGGGGCAGTTCCTTTAAAGAGGGGCCGTCCAATAATTTTTCCGCACCGTTAGATTCTCTATTGGTCCCATCTAGAATAGGCTGCTGGCTCGATTGCGAAGAGATTTCGTGGGAATGAGAGTCAATTGACGATTCCTGGTCTTTGTCAGTAGGTATTCTAGCAGAATTATCGTTTGAGTTATCAGATAATGCAGGCTCGTCCGTGCGTTCCGATTGTGGCCGAAAGTTCGAAGGTAATTTTATAATATTCAAGGTTTCGAGGATGTCAACAAACGCAGTGTTGCGAAATTGTTCGATGTATCCCATGATAATTATTACTATTATCAAATCTGAGGAACCTCAAAAATCAAAAGCTATTTTTTTCTCTTATTTTTTGGCATATAATTGGAAATCGCTTGAGTTGCTGGAACTCGGAGAAGGCCGATTGCACCAAGTCGTATATCAAGTCAGGCACACGTTGGGTTAGGGCACACCATTAACTCCGCAAACTACGCTCAGCTTGTTTATGTCTCACTTCCATGCAGGGCGAAACGACTGTCGAACAATGCAACCGTTAGGGTAAGGGCACATGATCCAGGGTCTTGGCAACGTGCATTTGTGTCATCAATACTTACCGCTTTCTCAACAAGACAGGGTGCACTTTCTTTTTTCTAAAGTATCAGACAAGAGCCTGTATTGGCACTATAAACTTTGATAGCTGCTGGGGGAGCATACATTGCGCTGAGAGCGAAGTCCTCGTTGCATGATGCAACCGATGTCCGAGTATTGAGGTTTCTTTGCCAGGCGATTTCTTTATCGTGTGGGACATTCGTGCTGATTGCTCACTTAACAAGGCTCTTGTAATAGTGCAACGACTGGTGACATATGTGCTAGTACGGAAGGTTCTGCATTCTTATGTCAGGAAGGGAACGGAAATGCATTGTCCACAATTCCGGGCCGAGGGAAACAATCGGTTTGCATACTGAACCCTACAAAATTATTAGCGCGCTGAAGTGCTTAAACATGGCAGAGATCCAGATATATCCGCAGAACCTAAATTGGTCAGTGTTAAGGCTTTCAGTCGCTATGCCTCAACATTTCTAGCAGCTTGAAGAATCATTGAGTGCATAAGCCTGTGTCGGTCCGGAAACTACTATGGACGAGCATACTAAGCTCAATGCCGGGTTAGCCAAAGATGCGGCCGCGCAAAAGGCATTTTAAATGGGTTGATTTCAGAAATGACAAACAGTCAACATTGACCCTTAAACGGAAGCGTCTCCTGCTATTGTCCATTTATGATACAAAAAAAGATAACATTTAGCTCCGCGATTCAACATCTTCTCATGCTTAGAGAACAGGCTAGAGATGAGTTGGAATGCAAAATGCATGAAATGAAAATAAACGCACGCGCCTATTATCCTGCGCCGCGCCGCGCCGCAGCTCCTAACGTTAAACGACGTCTGTCAACGTGGTGGTAGCGCTGCAAGTTATCCTCTTAGCTATGGACGACGAAATTGAACAGGATTTTATTGTGGACGACGAGGACTACAACCATGCGTCAACAACTCGGATCCCCGAGCCGGCGCAGAGCTCCATGGCTGGAGGCGAACGATTAGAGCAAAGGCGGTTCATGGGGGGTGACACATTGGATGAATCGGTAGTGACTACGCTGATGCGCGATGTTCGGGCGGTAGGAACAAAATTGCGCCAAATTGTGTGGTGGTATTCACACGAGACCCAGACCGTAAGCCACGATTGGGATCTGTGGGGCCCCCTGGTGTTCTGTCTGGTAATATCTACACTTATGAGTTGGGTAGCACCAAGAGAGCAGAAATCTATGGTGTTCAGCGGAGTGTTCGCGTTAATCTGGTTGGGCCAAATTATTGTCACATTTAACATCAAATTGCTGGGAGGATCGATTTCGTTTTTCCACGCACTGTGTGTAGCTGGATATTCGCTCTTCCCTATTGTGTTGGCCACTATAGTCAGCCGAATCATTACAAGCCGCCTGATTCGGCTGGTGGTGGATGCAGTGTTTGTAGCTTGGGCGATCTATGCAGCTACCAATGGCCTGAAGAATTCGGGAGTTTTGCCGAATAGAGTGTTTTTAGCTACTTATCCCGTTGGGTTGTTTTATGTGGGACTAGGATGGCTGTGTGTGGTGTCGTAGAAGGACACGCAAAAAAGAAAGTGTGCATTTTATTATGTTAGAATGTTCTCAGCTTTAAGATAAGCAGGAGCAGTATAATATTTATTAATATATTTATTGAAACAATCAATATTCTGTAGCAATATAGGCGTATAGGCATAGGCTACTGAGTCAACAGGGGTGCGCTCGCCGATATAAATAACTCTTTATCCCTGAACCGTGCATACATCGAGTCTCCGCGTATTGCCATATTAGCAGCCACAAGATATTTGCAATTCAACTTGCCTTCGCTCTAACTCGCGCAGTAGATTCAAGTCTTTGTCGATCTGGTCAAGGAAGTAAATACTATTTTGAGGCATTCAACATGATGCGCCATCATCGTTTCTTCATTTACATCGCACATACTCAATCACGAGCTATTTCTTAAACGAATACTAGCAATTTAATGTATTAGTAGTGTGACTTAGTACAAACGGACGAGGACTTCTTCAAGCCAAGTCCTTGTTTTTAGCATCCCCTAGATATCTAGAAAGGATGCCACAGAAGAGTCGGCATCCCATTGCCATCCATTAAACCAATCTAAACTTGATTCAAAAGATAAAAACGGATTGGGATTGCCGGGAGCATTGCCCCGGCTAGGCGCATGCGACGGCTCTTTAGGTGTAACAACGGGTGAACCACTTGAAGAGCTGGTGCTAGGTCTGGCACTGACGTTATGCGGTGAACTTATCTTGCCCTTTTCATCAAATACTCCCATGGCGGCAAAGAATCGCTTGTTGACTTCGCCTGTCAAATTAGGGTCAATAGATAAACGTTCAGGTACGGACATTAAAATCTTGGAAGAATCTTGTAGTCGCATGTCCACTAATCTTTTCAAATTGCGTAGTACCCACAGGCATTCGGTGCTCATTTTAAATCGACCGTCTGACGCAATGATTTCCATGAGCTCAAATCCTTTCACGAGTGCCGGAAGTGCTCTGTCAGGCTGAATTCCTGCATTTACAAATGCCAACAAAAGAAGCATTCCGCTAAATATGGACGACAACCTCAACCACCAACAAGTTTTTAGCTGACCGCATCCGTGCAACCGCACGTTGCAGTCAATCATAGATTCCGCATAAGACATGATCGATGCCCACGATGTGGCTGAGCCAGCAGAATACGAAGAGTCAACCAAGGCATAAATGGCACGAATGTGGATGTACAAGAAGCACTCGTAATATTGGAGGCGAACATGGCAGATGTGCGGAAACGATGGCGATGATGACGAAGTGATTGTCGTTGCGGCCATCGGAGAGGTGGCAGCTATAGAGGCTGCCGACTTGCGCGACTCAGACATCCTGTACGCTGCGGGTATAGATAATAAATATGAGTGATGATTGGGTCGTTGGTTAGTAGGTTCGGAAGTGGTGTTTGCAGGAGGCGACGATTCCACTACTAGTGGGTTGCCGTCCATCCCCGTAGCGGGTGTATCTGCTGCCGCAGGGTCTGGAGACGGCAGGATCTCCTCAGAGATCATATAGTCTTGTATGCCCAATGGCTTGGCTACATAGTCATTCCATAGAACTAAATTACTATGCACCTCAGTGATAATCTCATCGCTCATACCTCCGGCAAAATCTTCGGCTATAGGTGCACATGCAAAAGCTAGTTGTAATAGCGCATAGGAATACTTCGATTGCCATCCGTCGTCCTCGTAGGCACTAGGTCTGGCAAGCCCAATTTCGTCGTCGTTAATAGAAAATGCCCTTCCGAAATCCATGCATAGAAACCTGTCTAACGTGTACAAACACCAAAAGGTTCTTGTCGCCTTGAACATCTCGTACTTGGCAGTCAAATGCTCTACCCATGCTGGTTTCATAATACCCATCGCCTGAGCCAGTCTCACTGCTTGACCCAATGCTGCCCACGTAGAGGATTGGCGATGGGCACTACGGAGGTAGAAAGTAATCAGCAACCAGCCTTGGACGAGCTCCACAGATTCCCACTGGAAACTGAATGTCTCAATTATGCGGTGGCCCACGCAAAAAAGCGACTCCTCCAGTCCGGACTGGTGGGAGGATCGCGAAGAAGCAAACATGGAAGTAAATATGTCGGGGTGGTTGACTTCGCTGTAGCGCATCGCAGTTGCGCAAGTAATGTACAACAGTCCGGTAAATAGCAGGTTATCGTTTCTGTCGGGCGAACTCATGTATGCCTGGTACTGGGTCATGAACATCGACTTGTGGAGAATTGAGTACAGCGGATTGACGTAGATAAAAAAATAGTTGAGTAGCTGAGAGGTCAGCGGCTCCGAGATCAATAGAGGGGCGGACAACGGCAGCTCTATTGATGGAGGAACCAGAGGAAGGTAGTGCATGCCACTCATGTTCCAGCCGTAGCCCTGAAGCCGGGGGACGGGAGGGTATACGGTCGTGCGGCCTAGTGCAGTATGAGTACCGTCTTCGTTTTCTTCTTGTCCCCTCATCTTTTTGATGTGTCTCAGCAACGTATTAGCGAGGATACTCGGCAGCACACTGATGAACCTCCGTCCATAGCGCAGCTTGTTTGCAGATTTGTCCGATTCGTCATAGTACGCCGTAAGCTGCGTAGACAGACCATTCTCTGCTGCCGCCAAAATGTCACCTGCGTACTTCGAAGTCGGAAAAGTATTCGGTTGGGACTTGAAGCGCTTGTTATCCAATGGAAAGAAAGAGGACGACGACGAGCCCGAGGACGCAGCCGAGGATCCGGCGCCCGAGGCTGAGGCCGGTGTCAATATGTGTTCGAGCTTGCGTACGCGATCAAGCACGGAGAGCCGGGCAGAAATCTCTTCAGACTTTGGAGTCAAATTGTATCCATAGTGACATTCGACTACAGCTTTGGCACATGCGGTGCAAGGCTTTGTACCATCGCACTTTATTTTCTTGAGTTTGCATCTATCGCAGGCGCGCGACACGCGGATGCGCTGGCTCTGTTCTTTTCTTGGCATAGTATCAACGCCCACTCATGTGCGGAGTTAGGACTTAAGGTTGAGCGACCGCGAAATATCGTGTGGCAGGCGGTGCATGCAGGGCACTGGTCCTAGCCGGGCCATTGGAACGGCGGGCGACAGGGCATACGGCTACTAAGTAACAAGTCATCGACCATGAATTTTGGAACTATAGTGTTAACATGATAATGTCTATATGAGAGAACTATATGCGATAGCAGCTGATGGATGAACACAGGGAAAAATTACAGAAATTCCATTTTTCTTGGTGCAGACTAAAGTTAGGAGTGAAAACAGTGTGGTGCAGAGGCCGAACAACTGAAGACTCGAATAAAAACCAGCAACGGTAAAAGCGACAGGCAGAAGAGATCAACTTCGGTCGCAAGCCTGAATTCCAAGTCAAAGCCAAAGCCGAATCAACAGAATCCAACACGTATTCCTCAGAAGGAAGGCGCTCAACTGTGCATACCCTGAGTGGCTTCAGTTCCTTTGGAACGAGTCATTGGTTTCCTGGCGGGCGAAGTGACTTCCTTTTGGCTATTCGTTTTAGGTTCGACATCTCTGGGCCATCAGTGGATCCTACTAGTCTTCCTTAATTCCTCGGGACGATTTCATCTCCCCCACAGCCAGACAACTATGCGTCTTAGACGTACATGTGTATGACTATATGAATAGCTCGGAAAATACTATGAGTATCGGGGCACTGTTTCGGTGTGCCAAAAAATTCGAATTGTCTGTCAATTGGCATAGACAGCTGTGTCATGGCGGCGTAATTGCTTTCCGGCACTCAAAGTAAACGATACCTAATCTTTTAGCTGACCTAGCCATCCCGAATTTTTGTATCGGCGGTATAGAACCCTGCTCCTTCATAATAAAGAATGCACGAAATGAGCCCAGCTCAGCATTGACGCGCCAAGGCCAAGGGCTGGCGAGCAAGCGACAACGATGGAAAGCTGGTACACCCAACGGTGGTTATGACGTTGCGTGATTACTTCTGACCGAATGCATTTCAGCAACTGAGGGAAGTGGTGGGACGATCTCAACGGTACGGAAGTGGTTTATGTTCCTTGCCCGAAGACATTACTAAGCTTTTACCTAATGAAAGAACTTGTACGTCATCTGCGCGGCTCGGGCTCCCCGGATCGGAACACCGCTAAGCCACAAACTAAGCTAAAATGAAATATTTGCTTGAGCTTGGCATTTGTAATAAAGACTGACAACGGACATATATTACGAAGAAACGGTGCGACGGACATATACTGAAAGACAACAAGAGAGCGAAGAAAAAGCCGGACTGTTTTTGCCTTGTGTTGATATTTTGCGATGATTTTATTCCAGCACTGGGTCCTACCTATACTCGCGTGCATAGTATGGTGGGGCATGCTGATGGCGCTGGCAATCTGCTGGGGAGCCCAAGGGCGTCCTCGGTACCCAGGGGTTAGTGCGGATCAGTCAATTCCATTTATCAGTGATATAGCGGCTACAAACTTGCAGCCTATATTTATTTCGTGCTCTGCTGTGCAGGGTCTGCTCATGGTGTTGGGCATGGCTAGTGAACGGTGGCTGCGACATAGAAGAAGATTATTACCTAACGATAGACAACAGGAGAAAATATATGCGGGGCTAGCTATAGGGTTTGCAATCATTGGCCAACTGGGTATATTATTTGTGTCTATCTTCAATACTCGGAGCTTTCACAAAACTCATATCGGCATGCTGTGCGTATTTATTGTGGGACTGGGAGTCTCATCACTATTCTTTATCTGGGAGTTGATGTTATTAGATCGCAGTTACGAGCACGTGCGAAGACTGCGAGTGTCTTATATCTTCAAGATAATATGGTTTGTTATTTCCCTCGGACTGGCCATCGGGTTCGCTGTGGCCGACGGTCACGGGCATCCTGACGGGTCGGCGGGATGCGAGTGGGCCCTATCGTTCTTTTACGGATTTTATTTAATTTCTCTGGCATATGACCTGTATCCAGCTGCCAAGACTAAGAGGGGAGAAATGGAGAAGCAAGAAAAGCAATCATTCAACCAAACTATGGACGACTGGGTTCCGGGAATCCCAGGCAACCGAGATGTGGACGAGGCGGAGTACACAGCCGATGGTCGTCATCAATATACGCAATATTCTCGCAGTCCGCAAGATCAGCAGCAGTATGCAGGTGCACCACCAGTCAATGCAGGTCCCGCACAGAGATTCTCCTAAGTTTACATGACGTCATTTATTACATAGTATAAATAAACGCTAATACTGTTTTTTGCTTTGCGCCCTAACCCCGGCGCGGGATAACGACCTAACTGCTAGTTCAGTTGCGCAACCCAAGGGTTGGACGGCCGCCTTCAAAACTTTGTTAATAAGCGAAAAGAAATAAAAATTTACTCAACTCTCAACTATTGGTTTTTTTCATCATTTCTCCATTGATCCATTACAATGGCGGCGTCATCGGTAATGGTAAGTAGCCGGATTTTATTTCCCGTTAACTTGATACATTTTATCTAACTAATAAGGAGCCTGAGGAGCAATTCTATGATGTGGAGGTCACGAAGACCGTGACTACGACAACCAAGAAGACCACATATCCTATGAACGGAAGTGGCGGAACAGCCGGGGCAGCTGGGGCCGCAGCAATTGGAAACTCTACTAGAACTACAAGTAGTACAAGTGCTACACCGCGCCATGTGAATCCTTCGTCAGGCGCAGCATTGGCAATGTATCGCAAAAGCCTTCGCGATGGTCAATTCAGGTCTCCCGCAGTAACCGGGTTAGGGGTCCCTCTTGAAGGGTCAGCTGATACTGCAGCAGCGCTTGCGGCTCAGCGAGATTTGTCGTTAGCATTGTGGCATCCAGAGAAAGAGCCGAGTGCAAATGCATCAAGGGCTGCGGTAATGGCTAAGGTACATAGTCAGAAAGTATTGGATAAATTGAACCGGGATCAAGAAGACCAAAGGCAACAAGTACACGCCCTTAGGACGCGGCCGCCGCATCCTGATGCGGCGAGCGCGGCGACGTATGCGCCGTTTCAGATGGTACTCGAAGAGCAGGCAATTGAAGATGAAATTAAAGATTCTCGAAGAATGACGATGGACAACTCCAGTGCGTTAAAAGCGGCGGCTTCTGCTTTATCGCATGGTGACGCGCAGGAATTTGCGGCCAAAACCATGCCTGACGCCTATGCATGGGGTAACCGAGTGAGCGGAATCAGTACAATGAGTGATGATAGCATTAACTACACGACTGATGGCGGTGCTGCCAATGGTACTGCTCGTGGTGTTAACGGACATGCGCGTGACTCATACTATGGTGCATCTGCCAGTGCGCTGGGTGCTACAGCCGTTACTAATGCCAAGCTGGAAAGCGCACACATTGACCGACACATTGATCAAGTGCAACGAAATGAGCTTGTGTATAATAAGGATCCGAAGGCCTCGAGGGCGGCGGCAGCATCAGCTGGCGCAGCAGCAGGCAATATTACTAGCGGAATCAATCAAGACATAGCACGGGAAGATCAAATTCGCAGGCATGTTGCCGAAAGTGCGCCGGGCATGCCGGATGCTGCCTTGGGAGCTACGCGCGCCAATGCGATGGCGCGGGACAATGCCATTCGCGAAGCCCGGGCGAATTCGTTCAAGGAAACCAGTGGATCTGCAGCTTACGGAGTGCAAGACTATAGTGCGTTGCAGAACGTTGGAATACTGGAGGCTAAAGCACGCCAGAACGCACGTGAGCGGTTGGATGAAGTGTATCACAACAAATATGATCGGGATAATGCAGTTCAACTGGAACCCAGTGATCAAGCGGCCGCGGCAGCAGCTGCCGGAAGGGCGCCCAGGGATTCCACATTAAGATATAGCCCCGAGTATTCCGAGCCACAAAATCAAGCGCGGTTATTTGCACTAGCGCGAGCCAATGTGTCCGACAGTATGCTTGCGCAGGACAAGAACATAAGCCAGCGAAACTTGTTTGCGAATACTGAATACAATACGAAGGCATGGCAGCTGGCTGAAGCTAACTCTCAGATGCGTATGGCTAGCCATGGGCGGATTGATATGGGTGGCGGACTATTTATGACGGAAGCCCAGATCCAGGAAATTGCTCAGCGAAATGTCCGGCCCGTTTTGAGTGAAATCAACACTAAGGCTGCACAACAGCGAGATGAGGATGAAGTGGCCAGAGCTCGCGCGCGTCACGACAAAGAATACAAACGGCAGAGCAGGCTTGACAAAAAGAGCGACAAGGAACAGCTCAAGCGTGCGAAGCACGAAGAGGCTGCCCTGAGAAAAGCAGAAAAGGCTAAAGAGAAAGCGGAGCGCAAACAGCGCAAGGCTACGGACAAGGCAGACAAGGCCCGACGAAAGGCCGAAGAAGAAGAGGCGAAGACTATGTATGAAGCTGCGCGATCAGAAGTGCGACGAACAGGTACCCTTCAGACGAGAGCGCTGGCGGAGCTAGAAGCCGCAAAGATTGCCGAGAGCCGGGCCAAGGATCCTGTAGCTATTGAAAGGGCCAAGGAAGAGACGGAGCGCAAGCAAAGGGAATATGATGAGGCGGTTCAGAATTTTGAGACTGCGCAGGCACGTGAGGCTGCAGGAGCCAGAGCGGTTGAGCGGGCTAAGAGCATTAGCGAGGGAGCCACTACGGAAGCTGCTACCACAAGTGCCATTGCGACGGCAAGAGCAGCGGCTGATGGTGAAATCAATCGTGTGGACGCGACGACCTCTTCAGCGGCCTCGTCGGCAGAATCGTATCACACCACCAATAGCGAGCTGCCATCGCGGACATCAACTCCCATGCGCAGTAGGTCGGCGAAGGGCAGAAGCGGCTCAGGGTCACGGCTAAACTTGAGGCGAAAGGCAAGCGAGAGATACGTACCTGAGGAGCCTGAAACTACGCCTAGACCGCATGAAGCCTCAATTATGGTGGAGCCGATCCGGCCAGAGCAAGTACCGGAAGTCAGCGAAGAAGCCGAGAAGGCGGGGGTAGGTGCGGCTCCGTCGGGCGTCAAGGCGGCCCTACAAGATGAGGTACCCAGGTCAACTCCACCACCAGCGACACTCCCTGTCAATGCTGAAATGATCAGTTCACCTGAGCATATCAACCCTGTTACCGATAATACATCTGTACCTGCTACTGCGACAATTGAGCCGACTGCCAAGCCATTAGGTCTGTCAGGGGACGTAACAGGAAGTAAGTTACCGGCGGCCGAAGAAGAAAAGATGGTGGACGGTGTGCGAGATGCAGCAGAGGAAGGAGTAGTCGCAGGTGGGCCTGGTGGCGAACGCGAGCTTGCGACTAGCGGAGCGGCAATGCCAGATCCTGTGACAGCTATGCAGGAAACTGCAGGAAAGACACCTGCGTCGGCAGAAGCAGGTGGAAGCGTGACAGGAGCCACAGGAGCAGCGATGCCAGACCCCGTCACGGCCATGCAGGAGACTGCAGGAAAGGCGCCTGCAGCTGCAGAAGCAGGAGGGAGCGTGGCAGCAGCGACAGCGGCGACGACGAGCCCGGCGGGTGTAAGCGAGGCTGCTCCAAATACGACTACTGGTGGACTTGACCCGAGAGACAAGGCCATTGAACATACAGCATCCGGGGAGATCAAGGAAAGCAGCAAGGAGCCCGGGTCTTCCCACGCGCCCAAGGAGGCTTTGGAGCCTATTGAGAAGGCGCCGCGTCAAGGGGGGCTAGGCAATTGGATGAAGACGCATTTCAAGCGCAAGCCGAAGACAGCTTCTGCGGAGAAAAAGCCACCGGTTGCTCCATTCTATGACCCGTCTATTCCAGTGGCAAGCCCTAACATTCCGCCAGGCGGTCTAATAACGGTATACGAGCCAGTGGAAGAGACGCACCGAGCGATTGGTAGAGATGCCTCCTCTAAGCCGTCGCTAGTTGATAGTTCGAGAACAGGACATTCAGTCGAAGCGGCCACTAGCTTCGGAGGAGCACAACCGCCTTCTGCAAGGGCCACGCCGATTAGTTCTGCGCAGCAGCCTTCAACAATGATGGCTACGGGTCAAATAGCGCCAGTTCCTCCCAGGGCTTCAGCACAGAGGCTGGCTGGCCCAACGGCGGCAGCGGCACAGGTGGTCCCACCATCATCTACTGCAGGCAAAGAACACAGCACGTTAGAAAGAGCTGCCAATGTGGAGATGGCCCGGTATGCTGCTGAGCAGGAAGAGCCTGAAAGTGTGGTTAAAGATCGAGAGCATGCACAGCAGATTCACTCTCAAGCCATTGAACATGGAGTGGAAACTATGCAAGAGCATGCATCACGAGCAGGTACGCCTATTGGGACGCCACGAGCAGCATCGCCAGCTGTGACACCTCGAGAGCAAAGCCCGGCTCGAAAGGCAGCAGCAGGGGGAGTGGGGGCGTCACCTTTAAAGGAGTTTGCGCAGGCTCAGATGGACGCGGAGGAGGCAACGGGGGCAGAGCAGGTTGGAGCAGGTAGTGCTGCAGCAGCCGATGATATTAGTCCCGCGTCGAAGGTGAGTTTTAATCGGGTGAGAAAGTGAAGAAGAAAAAAAAAGGAAAAAAAGAAGGCTCGCTAACAAGGGGGCTGGAGAAGAAAAAGACATGATGACCAAGATTGGAAAGGGGGAAGATGAGAGAGATTCGATTAATTTTGATGAGGAGGAGACGACGTTGCCAAGGTTTCAGGAAGGAGGAGAACAACAAGCACCGCATGGACAGAGTCATGTTGTTGAAGAAGTAGTTGAAGCAGCTAAGAAGGCGTTTGCTGAGGAGGAAAAGCGGGAAGGGATTTTCCGGGAGGAGATCTAATGTTTTTATTTATAATTAATTTATTATAATGTAATGTATTTATTTTGAAAGGCCAGTGAAAGGAAGAGAGTGTTTGTTCTAGATGATAGAGAGTAGCCGTGTTCGGTAGTTTTAATAATTTGGCTAGTTC
Organism: Crinitomyces ghanaensis; assembly: GCA_030581755.1. Lineage (NCBI taxonomy): Eukaryota > Fungi > Ascomycota > Dipodascomycetes > Dipodascales > Trichomonascaceae > Crinitomyces > Crinitomyces ghanaensis. The sequence continues at coordinate 23,450 of JAKTVX010000086.1, forward strand.
GGCGCCATTCTGCAGTTGCTGCAGAAGTTGCATCAGGCTGCACGGCTTGTCCCTTCTTCCTCTCCTCCCACTTTACAGCTGACTAACTCTATCTTCGCCATGGCGCCATTCTCAGATATTTATCACCTGCGGAAAGTAGGAGACAATGGTGCAAAAGCCTGTAGCATCTGCTACAAGCCGACGTGCGATGTGTTAGTGTCAGAGGACGGAAAGAGTGATTTCTTCTACGCGTGTTCGCAACATCTGAAAGATGGCGGGTTTGCGACGGCCAAGGTTGACGCCGAAGTTGAAGCGGCGAAGGTGAAGAAGGAGCAATTGGTGAAGCAGATTGAAGACTTGAAGAAAGAGTGGAAAAACAAGAAGGGGAAGGACAAGAAGGACGGAGAGAAAGACACAAAGGACGGCAAGGAAAAGAAGACGGGCGCCAAGGACGGATCCAAAAGCCCTGAGCCGACAGGCAAGGAGGAGACGGAACTGGAACGGCTGCAAAAAATTATTGACCGGCCGGCACGGGTGTACACGCTAAATCGCGTGATATACGGGATGAGACTAGAGAACTGGCGGAGTGCGCAAAAGGCCAAGCAGACAATGCAAATATTAAAGAATGACAGTTTATTTCCTAAGCCGCCTACGGGCAAGCCGGCCGCCGCTGGCGATAGTGACCCCTGAATTTAAGTTGGGAAGGTAAGGCACGGCGATCAGTCCACCTAACCGTAGCTAGTGAGCGGCACCAACTAACACCAGTAGATAGATAGATGTACATGTGCATGTGCACGTACTAATAGCGCACAAACAAATACAATATGGTGACGACGAATATTGCGATACTGGCTCTCAGTCTGTTGATTGGACTGGGGATTATACTGATTTTCTGGACAAATGGATTTGCAACCAAGAAAAGTCAGCCGTCGACATTTTTAATTATCGGACCGTCAGGGTCTGGCAAGACCCGGCTGTTCTTGACATTGACCAACAAGCATTTCACTCGGACGGTGAAATCTCAAACAGTGAACCGAGATGACGAGATTGTGCTGCCGTTCCAGCAGGACGATAAAGAGGAGACAGAAGTCAGCCCTGGTAGCAGGGCTGGCACTGTCTGTCTGGTAGATATCCCGGGAAGTGCAAAGCTGCAGCACTTGATGGATTATGAGCTTGAGACTACTCGAAGGAATCTGTGCGGGATTGTTTTTATGGTTGACGCGGCTGCGGTCGCCTCTTCTTCGTCTTCTGGCTCTTCTGAGGACAATGTCAACGAGGCCATTAACGAGGCAGCTCAGCTGCTCTATAAGGTACTAGTCAAGACAGAAGCCAGAAGCGACGGGGTCAATATCTTGATTGCTGCAAACAAGAGCGACATATTTAACGCAGTGTCGGCTAATAAACTGCAGAGGCTGTTAGAGCAGGAGATTGACGAGATCCGCAAGGCTGGAAAGCTGTCGCTGGTGCAGAGCCGGGAAGAAGACGGTAAGAGCGAGGAAGATGAAGTTCCGTGGATTGGCAGTGAAAGGCCGTTCAAGTTTGAAGATCTAGAGGGTCAGGTAGTGGTTCTTGAGGGAAGCGTCAAGAACTCTCGGATTGGCAAATGGAAGACGTGGATTCAGGAGCAGGCGTTGAATCACTCTTAATAGTAACGAAAGCACGACAAGACGGACGCACAAACAAACAAGCAAATAAACAAACAAACCAACACGCAGAATAAAATAAAATACATTTCATGCAAATAAATACAAAAAAATAAATATTTAGACATCATGTCTAAAACAACATCTATCATTGTAAGAACAAGATCCGTGCTTAGACCAATTCTGACAAGGTTTCGATCTCCATTTAGGAGGACGATCAATAATTTTCAATTCGGACTCTCCATGAGCAAATTGACATTTTTCTCCATAAGGGCAGTTACCACCAGTTGACATGTACGACGCGCACAGCTCTGTCTTATACAGCTCAGTGTTTGTAGAAGGCTTGCTCTTCTTGCGATTATTGCTGGAGTTCGCCGCAGCGTTACCGGCGTTCGCGCCTCCGCTAACACTAGTAGGAGCCATGCCAATGCCGTTTAAGCCATTAGTAACTGTGGTGCCGACGCCAGGGATTCCACCAGCACTACTGCTAATCGAGCTGGAAGGAGATGAAGAAGACAGCGGAGTTGTAGGAGTTGAAGGAGAAGAGGACGTAGACGACTTGTTTACTCTTCGATCTTCTAGCAAGGACTCAAGGGCTGCAGCCGCAGGCATATAGTGGGGCACTTGGCCGATCGGCGAGGGCATTGAAGACGAATGAGCAGACGATATCGATGATGTAGTTATAGCGGTAGTGGTTGAAGTCTGTTGATTAATATAGGGGGATGCGGATTGGGGACGACGCAGAACAAAATCATCAAAGTCTAAACCAAAACTGGGGCTCGAAGGAGCTGCAGGACCTGCACCTGCAGCAGCAGCAGCCGCGGCGGCGGCGTGGCCAGTATGGGGGTGCGAATGGTGAATCAAAGGATTTAAAGACATCCGCTGGTAAGACTGAGATCTGGCAAAAGGCGGGGTCGAGGACGTAGGTGTAGGAGTAGCGCTGTTATTAGTACTTGCACTAGTTGGAACTCCCGATAAATTAAGACCGATTGGATTAACCGGGGATGATGTAGCAGAGGTGGGGGAAAATGGAGACGAGTTCCAAATTCCGTTTTCTCTCGAGGTGGATAGAAAGAGCGAGGACGTGGTGAAGGACCTCGTGAGCGGCTGACCTAACGGAGTTGTAGCCGTGGCACTGGTAGTGGTGGTGCTGACAGAAGCAGTAGCAGTGGTAGTAGCACCAGTAACACTAGCATTATTACTAGCGGGGCCAGCGTTGGCGCCGGCTATCGATGATCCGGAACCAATACCTGAACCTATAATGGAAGAGGGCCCCGAGCCGCCTACGAGGGACGATGAACCAGTTGCTGAGGAGCCAATAACCGACGGGGAGCCTACCGAAGACCCTATAACCGAGGAGTTCGAGGCATTAGTGGGAAAGTGTTTTGATTGGGGAGGAAACGGAGACCAAAAGTCGGTAATAGAAGACTGAGGGGGAGAAGATCTGGCGGTTGGAGGCTGTTGGTGGTGGTGATATTGACGATAAGACAGACCCGGTGCTAAGGGGGACGTTGTAGTCATAATAGTAATAGTATAAGCGTACTAATAAGATAATGACGGCAATAAAAATAATAATAATAATAAATACAAGGTAAAGATCAAGAGAAATAAATAACTGCAACCACTGAAATTCTCGCTAAGCGAGGATGTAACGCGAAAAAAGAGGGTTTGAGAGAAAAAAAAAAGTAAAGCTGAAAATGGCAAGGACCCATGCTGGAATTTACGCTAAGCCAGGGGCGGGTGTGGGTTGGGAGGAAAGACGAGCATGACGGAAAAAAGATTCCGAATTAGGCAAAGATCTGCGAGATCGTCGGTAAGATTGAGTTGGGAAAGGGAAGCAAAGAACAAATGGGAGGGCAGAGAAAGGTATGTAATACAAAAAAAAAAAAAAAAAAAAGGGAAAACGGTTTTTCGGTGTCAAGTGGTTGAAATTTATTTTTTTTCTTTTTCTTTTTCTTCTTTTGCTTCTTGTTCCATTTTTTTTTTATTTTTTCTTTCCGTCTTCTTTTTTAAAAAAAGAAAATGAGAAATAAAAAATAGATCTGTGGTCCAAATATATTATAGCAACCCAAGCCATTTAACGGCTATATTAAGTCCCCCACCATGTAGTAGTAGAAGAATAGAGATCAAGGCTTAATCAGGCTCGGTTGAGACATTATATTTATGACCATTTAATTATTTTAGCAGATTAGCGACTTGCTGAAAACCGTCTATATTTTTCTTAGCGAATTCCTCTAGTAAATGGCGTGAGATTGGCATGAAGCTGGAATGCGAACAATCGCGGGATGCCCTCGGACGTTTGGTATAATTCAAATCCAAGAAAAAACCGACTGACCAGGGTCAGAGGTGGTTTTTTCAGCAAAAAATTGCCACTTTTAGGCCGAAATTTTTCTTCTTGCGTACCGCCAAATGCCTCGCAGATATCAGTACGCCCTCTGGTTAACTGAGCAAAATTCGCCCACAGCCGAACTTCTATTTACATCAACGGCCTACTCACTGTTAAGCCTGCATGAATCGGCAATTCCTGGCATTTACCCATCCTAACGTATTACAGGCGCTCTGGCGAGACCATGAGGGCCGTGTCTGCTGGAGCGCGTTTTCATGTACTTGGATGGTTCAAGGGACGGCTCTGCACTCACAGTTCCGCGCACACTCACACTACACCATTTCTATCTAAAGGGCTCATAGGAGAGACCATTTTGAGTAGGGGCCTTCTCATTGAGAAATATCTCGTCTGTTCAGCCCACAAACCATCACGTCTGGCAACCGCTTAAATAGTACAGCAGACCGCCAATGCTGTCGTATCGACTGAAACAGTTGCTTCTAACTATCCTGATACACGCTCACCCATCGCCGCTGGAGAGATAACCGGTAAGGGACGCGCTTTCACCACAGATAGGGCAATTAGGCTTCACAAGATCGTCTACTGTGCCCAATCGCATCTACATCCTACGCAGTAAGATGTATATTGTGTGTCTTCGGATAGGCGCTACTATTTCTTTGAAGCCACATGCAGGTGAGCCGGCCAGTTGCCAGTAGACAATCCATTTTGGTTTCCTTGCGACCGTTTACTTAAACTTCTTGAAACTTAGATACCACTCTTTACCGTTAGCAGTGTGGAAAGCTAGTTTGTCTTCTCGTGCAGTCATATGAGCGCCTCGGTGCATAGTGAGCCTGTAAATATGGTACTTTTTCTTTTCCAAAATTGATTCTAATCCTTCCTTTGATAGGTCGATCATAATCCATTTTTGGTGCCTCTCATCGTCCTCAGGTATGTCAAGGACATACAACCCCATGTAAAGGTTGAAGACGCTATCAATTCCGGTGGTCCCATATCTCAGAATTTCTCTGAACCGCGCGGGCACACGAGAACAAACGCGGCTACACGTTGGGCTGGGCGCGCGGTCCAGTGGAGGTAGAGTTAATTTGAGCACCTCGGACTTATTATGTGACGAGATTGATAAACGCTTTTTTGCGTACTTTCGGTAATACTCGTCGAATGTCATTCCAGTTATATCGGTTGAAGTAAAAATTGAAGGGCTTTCTCGGCCTAAAAACATGTTTCGTTTGTCAAGCGGGATGAATAGCTCACGAGATTTCCAGAATACGTGTTTCTCAATGCAATACTTCCAATAGTTGACCAATCGACGTCCGTAATCTACGTATCTTTCGCGTATCGGCGAGGGATTTCCCACTGTGTAAACATGGCCGTCGTTTTTCCATAGCCGTAAAACGCCTCTTTGCTCGTAGGGTTGGATTAGTCTCAGTCTAGAAGGAGCATCTCTTTGAGTTGAAGGATCTCCCTGTACGTATAAAACTTGTCTCAGTTGCAGGTCAGACACTATCTGAACATACCGGCCCTCATAGGTCATTGTAAACGCGAAAATATGATCTTGGCAGTAAATTGGTCTTAACTCGGTCCGAGAAATATCGCGTCCGACTTTCGAGACTATAACTTTTTTTGTAATGGGCCAGTCTTTGAAAATGTTTAATCCTTCTACAAGCTGGCCACGCTTAAAGACATACAAGACCAATTGACAACTACTATTCCTGTCGTACCGCCATTCGCACTTGGCCAAATTGTTGACGTAATCGTTCTTGTCCTTGTCCCACACAAGAAGTGTGGCTACCAGGATTTCATTTGCAGCTTCCAGATATGGTGCGCCATCTAATGTGCACCATTGAAGTTTGCGGCCTGGAAAAATTGTACGAATTGAGCTGTTGGGTATCCCGTCGAAGGACTGTTCTAAAGTGCCCTTCTCACTAATATCTAAAAAGAAGTTGTAATCAGAGGTCGACATAGACGCATTGCTTGAGGAGCCACTGTCGAATGCATACTCAGGATCTTCATTATAGGGCGGTGAGCCGTAGCTATCATCGCGGATGCGCTGTTTCGCATTTGGCCATGAGTCGTTGAAAACTCTAGAGAAAGGAACTTTTAATAACAAAGAGTACTTTTTTACTGCTTGTTCTAGCGTGATCTTGCCCATAGGGCGACGTGAGTTCGACAAAAATAAAAGATTTCTTATTAATATATCTTCGAAACGGCTAAATTTGCAAACTGTTCTCCATTGCGAGCAGACGTAGCGATAGGTGAACAATTGGCAGACATTATCAGTCATATTGAAAATGAGGGCGACGATTTCGTTGGGCAAATGCATCTTGAATAGCGGTAAAGAAAATAGAAGATGGGAAGATGATGTCAGATCAAATGTTCTAAGATAATCTGCTAAAAAGCAGGTAAAACTAAGAAGCTCAACGTTAGCTTGAAATTGTAATTTAATTTTTTTTTTTTTTTTTTTGTCACAATAGGTAGTTAGTTCTATTGCTTGATTGTGGGGAGCGCGGCCGCTGGACGTAATTTCGTGCGGCGATCAATGACCGCCTTTGCATATAGTGCGGATTATTCAAATTTGGAAAGTTTCGCACAGGAAGAAGGGTTGGTGATTTGTTTAGGCAATGGAAAAATGAAACAAAATCCATTTGATCAAAAAAAGCGAGCGCTTTTAAAGGAGATTGCATTAAATTCCAGCGAAAATCCGGATGCATCACCTAAGGGCACAATAGATGAGCTGATCATTCCATTGATCACCCTGATTAATGGCCATCCAGATATGGTAACTACATCGTCATGTTCAGGCAGAGTGTCAGTTTTCAAAGAAGCAGCTAAGGTTAAAAACATGGATAGACCCGGCAGCAAAGGAGAGGGCAAATGGTTATTTATTACACATGATGTGGACGAGCTGAGTTCGTGGAGGGAATATAGTGGATGGCCGAGACAGAGCGCACAAGAGCGGCAAAGCCAAGAAGAAGGACAAGCACAACAACCAACAGGGCATACGGCATCACCGCCTTCCTATTCTGAGAATGCCGCTAATCCAGCGCCATCTGCGAGCAACGTCGGCGGCGCCTCGTACGTGCTGTATAAGTTCGAGCCTATGATTCTGCATATCAAGTGTCGAGACTTGGCGACGGCGCAGAAACTGTATACTAAGGCGATGGAGTGCGGATACCGAGAGAGTGGCATAGGGTCTAATAATTTAGTAGGAGTCCGCACGTCAATGGGATTAGACGTGCCAATTGGACGAGTGGAAGAAGATGGAGACAAGATTGTCCCGCTGGTTAGTAATGAGTATATTGACGTGCTAGATGGAATTTCGCGAGAGCTGTTTGAAAAGAATAGAGTCAAGATTGAAAAGTTGTACAATAAACTAAATAGCTTAATACAGGAGCACGAAGTTGCATGATGCTGAAATACATTGAAAAAAAAAAGGTTAGCTAGAAGTATTCGTTCATGACAGTAGATCTATTTATTAGCAAATATATTATAATGGTTAGAAGTTATGCTCGTCTGATCTGTACTAGACCACATATTTTATCTGATTAGCTTATCAATAGGCGCCAAATAACTCACATGACTTAGTAAGGCACAGGCATCTTAATAGCTACATTCGCAATAGATGAGGGATGACAAATGGTTCCCAACATTAAACCACGATTTTTGTTTTTTTTTATTGCAAAGAAGATAGCGCATCGAAATGAGCCTAATCAACCCTGTTTCCGCCTCTTAACCGCGCCGACCTTTTTGACCTTTTTCCGCTTGCCACTAAACGACGACTCGTCAGATGACTCCGCAGCCGGACCTACGCTCTCACGCTTGATATAGTAAGGGATGCCTGACTGCGGAGGAGAGGCTGACTGACGAGGTGGCATTTGTTGCGATGCGGATTGAACTTCTGGCCCGCCTGCCGACAGCTGGCCAGGCGATGCGCTCGGCTCTGGCTTGAACACCTGAGGCGCAGCCAATAAAGAAACATCGAAATCTGGGATTCCGGTCTGGGGGGTCGGGTCGAAACTCAACGCGTAGGATAGCAGCTTTTGATCAAACTGTCTCAATTTCGGTTGATCCTGGCGGGGAGGCTGCCTCGCCAGTTGACAAATAGACCATCCTCCACCATTAGCGGATCCAGGTTGTGGAGCAGGTACCACGTTGTGCTTACCAGGTAAGTCAGAAATCTGGTTTTTGTAAGACTTACGCAGCTTTTTCTTTTCGCCAGTCGCAGGGTCAAAACGGGCCACAGAAGCGGCAAGGCTCGATAGGCCGTACAATGCAGTCAGGTTGTCGCATGCATTAGGTTGACTGGGACGGTAGGCGTCTGAGGACAAGTTGTAGTAGTTTGTAAACTCATTTGTTATGTCATTTTCTTCCGAATGGGTAGCTGAGGGCATAATCGACTGCGTAATTTTGTCAGTATTGCGACGGCAGAACGAAGACGAGGAGCAGCAGTACTGGCGGCTAGAGGCTTTTAAGCAAATAACAGCAAAGTAGCCGGCGGTCAATAATTACAGTAGCACAATGCTGTCGACGCGTGGTGGTTACACGTAGTTCCCCTGTGTCGTGTGCCGTGTGTGATCTTGATATTGTTCGAAGCAACTGCGTCAACTTAAAGTTGCACGCGAGCTTATTTTATAGCTATGACAAAACATACACGGCTGAGTCAATTTGAGTCAAGTCGACTTCCCGGCAGGCTGGAGTTAGTTAAGCTTTGGGAGTGAAAATATTGTTTGTATAATCAATCAATCAATTCCCTTGTCTGAAAGCATAGTCAACAAACATGTCGGACACTGAATCATTGCAACAAAAAACTGCCGCGATGACATTGGAGAACAAGGAGGCTCCAGCTGCAGCCGATGTGCCGCCGGTGGATGTGCCTCTCGATGCAGAGGGTAAGCCTCTGTCCAAGAAGGCTCTTAAGAAGCTTGAAAAGGAACGAGAAAAGGAAGCTCGCAAGCGAGAGACTGCGGCACGTCTTGAGGCTGAGAAGGCAGCCAAGCAGGCAGGCGAGCCCGATTGCAGCGAGGGCAATTACGGTAAGAAGTCAATGGTCCAGTCTACAGACGAAGAGAAGACCGGTGAACAGCGAGTGAAGATCAACAACGTTGACCAATCGTGGGATGGAAACAGCGTTGTTCTCCGGGCCAGAGTGCACACATCAAGAATGCAAGGAGCCAAGATGTGCTTCCTGGCTCTGAGACAGCAGGACGCTATCATTCAAGGTTTGGTAGTCGCAGACAACACTGCTGTTTCCAAGCAAATGGTCAAGTGGGCGGGGTCAATTAACCTCGAATCGATTGTTCTCGTATACGGAACCATCAAGGCTGCGCCAGAAGAGATCTCGTCGGCCACTTGCAAACACGCTGAGATCCACATTTCCAAAATGTACACCATTGCAGAGACGCCGTCGAAGCTGCCTATTCTGATTGAGGACGCCAGCCGACCTGACCCGGAAGCTGCAGACGAGAACACCATCACCGGCCCTACAGTGAACTTGGACACTCGACTTGACAACCGTGTCATTGATCTCAGAACCACCACCAACCAGGCGATTTTCCGCATTCAGGCCGGCGTGTGTCTGCTGTTCAGAGAATTCTTGGTATCTAAAGGATTCACGGAGATTCACACCCCAAAGCTGTTGGGTGCAGCTACTGAAGGTGGATCCAATGTGTTTAAGCTGGGCTACTTTAAGAGCGAAGCGTTCCTTGCTCAGAGTCCTCAGTTCTACAAGCAGATGCTGATTGCTGCGGACTTTGAGAGAGTCTTCGAAATCGCGCCAGTGTTCCGGGCGGAGAACTCCAACACTCACCGTCACATGACCGAGTTCACGGGTCTTGATTTGGAAATGGCTTTCGAGGAGCACTATGACGAGGTTATGGATATGCTGAGCGAGATGTTCATGTTCATCTTCACGCAACTCAAGACCAGATACGCAGCAGAAATTGCAACTGTCAGGCGTCAATTCCCTGTGGCTGAGTTTAAGCTGCCTAAGGATGGCAAGATGGTCCGTCTCCCGTTCAAAGAGGGAATTGCCATGCTTCGCGAGGCCGGCGTGCAAGGCTTGTCGGACACCGACGATCTTAGTACCGAAAACGAGAAGCACTTGGGAAGACTTGTGTTGGAGAAGTACGACACAGATTTCTACATTCTTGACAAGTTCCCATTAGCTGTTCGTCCATTCTACACTATGCCCGATCCCAAGGACGCCAACTACTCGAACTCGTATGACTTCTTCATGAGAGGTGAGGAAATCCTGTCTGGAGCGCAGCGTGTGCACGACGCTGATTTCTTAAAGAAGCGTATGGCAGCGCATGAACTTGACCCTAATGACCCAGGATTCAAGGACTACGTTGACGCATTCACGTACGGATGTCCTCCACATGCCGGTGGAGGTATTGGATTAGAGCGTGTCGTGATGTTCTTCCTTGGATTGAGAAATATTCGAAGGGCCTCATTGTTCCCAAGAGATCCTAAAAGATTGCACCCATAGTGAGGTAGCTACTATACTGGCTAGAGAAGGAGAGAAAGAAAAAAGAAAAGAAAAGAAATAAGAGAATGAAATATAAAAGAACAAATAAATGCCTAATATAATAAGAGCAATAAAAAAAATAGAAATTCTACTATCACTCCATCATCATCATCATCATCATATATGTAACATTATATTTCAATCAATCATACATAATATACTATTATCATACTGCCATGACTTCTCTCTCATCCTCAATTCTATCAGAGAACACAGTCTCCTCATCTCCACCAGCGGCGATGCGCTCACGCTCTTGCTCAGCTAATCGAGTGGCCACTCTTCGGGTGTAGTCTTGAATCGACCGTAATTGCTGTGCATTCAATTGACCCTTCGTCTTAGCCTCTTCAATCCATTGGTTAAATATGGTTCCCTCACTATCTTCAACAAGCTGTAGTACTTGCAAATAAGCTTTCTCGGCTGCCAGCTTAACAGGGATAGTGATATCACGGACGCATCCAAATAGTGGAAGCATGACAATATCCAGATACTTTACTGCCAAGTCGTGTCGTTTCCGGAATACAGTGCGAAGAATTACTAATGCAAGACGTCTGGTTTCCGCTGTCCGCGAAGCCGACTTTACCATAGACTCCGTGACGGCTGAGATTGCTGAACCGACGACGTCCTCCTCCTCCTCGGCCTCGGGCTCCTTGCTTTCACCTTCGACATTCACTGCCAAAAGAAGCTTTCCTAAACCAAGTACAGATGCTTCGGCAATTTCTGGATTGTTGTCGGTGGTGCCCTCAACGAGATAGTTGCAAATACGCACAACGCTGCCGCTATCGCCAGCTGGCAATCCGTCCACCAACAAGGCATTGATGGCTCTCACGCTGAAGACATCCCGCGATTCAAGTGCTCGCGACAAAATCTTGTCATAAGCCTGTGGGCTCTGGTGAGCCAGGCCACCCAGCGTGCGAGCAAGAACTCTCACATCACCGGAGCCACCTTTTTCCACATTCTCGTATACCAGACCTTCGATTGCTTGCTGAGACGTTTCACTCAACTTTGACCCTGCGCGTTCTACTACTTGGTTAAGAGCTCTCAACATAGATGCCGTAACCGATGCGCTAGGTGCAGCACGAGCGCCAGTCACCAATTCGTTAACTAAGGGATCCACACGCGCCTGGAGAGGGATCAAAGTTCCCAGTCCGTCTGCAGCTCGTTCACGGATAGCCACACTAGATTCGTCAGCTAAAGATTTAGCAAAAGTACGCTGCAACTGAGGAACGAAAGGTCGCAAAAACTGTGGGATCTTGGCTAACAATGCATTCAATGCATACAAGATAGCAGACTTGACATCCGAAGGAAATCTTTCTCCGATAGTTCTGATCAATGGACCAGTCATCTGTGTGACGAATGGCTTAAGCTGGTCTGCACTTGATTTATGCACAATGTCAGCAATAGCTAACGCAGAAAGTTCGCGCTGATCACTAGTACCATACATAAGTCCTTGAATAAAGATAGGCAAGACGCAGCCGGGACCCTTGGGCAAGGTAGTAAATGCTACAATCTCTGAATCTTCGGTAGCCCCTGTCAGTTGTAATGCATGGCGACAGGGTTTCACCAAATTCTCCAGGGTTTCCTTAGGGACCGAAGACACCAGTGACGTCAAAGCGGCTGCAGCGTCAGCGGCAGTATCCTTATCATCCAGGCATCCAATAAATGTAGTGGCCCACTCGGCATAATATGCGCTAACGTTGACAGTACCACACTTAAACAAGTTGCCCATATGGCGCATGACTGCTTGTCGTTCAGCAGATGGTGCTTCTTTAAGCATGCCCAACATATGCATCATTAAGGAGTTGACTCCTTGAGAAGGCGTGCATCTTAAGATGCTATCCAAAGATTCACCAATTTCAGGGGATTGTTCTGGTTAGCAAAAGATCGACAATATCAAAAAAAAAAAAAAAAAAAAAAAAAAAAAAAAAAAAAAAAGGGTGCACTG
>JAKTVX010000087.1:0-35787 GCA_030581755.1 Crinitomyces ghanaensis
GCAAGCACTTATTTTTTCTTTTCTTTTCTTGTGACGAGTCTATGATAAGCTAATGCAAGGCTTTTAACGAGAAAAAAAAAATTGGCGGCACAGAGCACTGATACTTGAGCTGCGATTATTTTTCTTCTTCGATAAGGTTATAGAGTTCTGCCGGGGTATGCAATTCAGGTAAACCGTCAACGAGCCGCATCTGCTACAACGGTCGACCCGTCAGGGGGGATCGGGTTAGTGAGGCAGGTAAAAAAATCCCCGGAAACACTTATAGGCATTATTTTATCTTTGGGGCCTGTTCTCTTACCCAAATGGCCCTATCGGTATGTGCAGCACATCATGATAAGCTCCACCAAACTATTATCTATGCCTCAAATTGACACATTTACATTGAACCTTATATGTTCGCCGCGCTCCTTACCCCTGCATTGTAGCTTTGGCTGAAACATGGTCGCAAAATCATGCGCCGCACTTACTGCCAAACTAACGCGAAAAGTACAATGTTAAGACAGTGCAGATCAGGGCACCACTGATCCCACGTGGTCATTTTTATAATTAATGGCGCTATGATGACCACAACCGAAAAAATCTTCAATAGGTTCGTCCGTGGATCCGTGGAGGTACTCGTGAGAACCTATTAAATTATTTATTAACTTATCCGAATCAGCGACAGCAAGGGCGCAAAAATCAGCAGCGATATTTTGTGCATAAAACCTTTATTGCAGACTTCGGCAGATTCTGAATGGTAACTGGAAGTGGATTTATTAATTTATAGAGATAGCTGGTCATATAGCTTGTGCTAAGACATGGCGATCAACGATAGCTGCGGCGGTAGGAGTGGACGCTCTAGTCAGAACAGATCAATTAAGGAAACAATTAGCAATTTGCTCCATCGTCACTTGTCTGGATGTTCCGGCTTTCTTTCCTTGTTCTTCTAGAAGCCCCAGCCTTCTTCGCTATTTCAGTTCGCTTCCTAAATGATAGGCCCAGTCTCTTTTTCTTTTTGGACACAGCAGCTGGGCTTTTACCTATTCGTGAGCCTTCTTTGTCAGCATCTCGAATGAAGTGGGGACGCAAATTAGAAAAGTCCTCTTTTATGCGCTTACCTGTTCTGAATCGCTCTTCATAATCCAATACGAATTGAGGCTTTATGTAACTCCAATAACGTCCCAGCTCTTTGTACCCAGCTTTGGTTAACTCAATGTCTTTTACTTCCTCAAGTGTATCTTTTTTTCCTTGTTCTTTTAGTCTGTTGAAGATTATCACTCGATCAAAGTTTATAATTACACCATGATCACAGCTATAGTCGTCCATTAGATCTAGAAGACCTGAAAGTGAATCCTCTTGCCTCTCTTCGCCGTAATCGACGCACTTGATAACCTCTACTGTGGTGTCATGGCGGGAACCGGGGGCTCGTGCCACCACTACTATGGATTTCGCCAGGTCTCGATTTGGCACGGCGATTAACTCACAAGGAAAAGTCTTAAAGAGCATTGTAAAGAAAAACCCCCCCCAAACGACTTTTTCGCCACGACCCCGTCTAGCACATTCACGAAGTACATCCCGTGATTTCATGTCAATATTGTCAAGGTTAAAATCTCGTGAGGTCAAAGGCGCCATGGTTGTTAGGTGTAGCGGGAGAATTGATTGCAACGTAATACAACATTTATAGTTGACCATAACATAGCAACTTTCCGCACAGGAAACAGAGTTGAGTCCCTTAAAGTTTATATCATTTTTCTAACAGTCAAATAGCGTTCGCGTGCACCATTTCAGAATAAGGGGTAACTTTTATGGCGCCCTGGTTTACGACTGCTACATCCTACCGTGAACCCCCAATGTTGATATTTCAAATATGATACGATTGCAGGCTACAGTCCACTTAAGAATCCCATGCACATCTAACTAGATATTCGATCAAGTCTTGTCAGGGGACTTGTACATGCTACGGTTGCACTAATGAGAGGTGATCATGCATGGGCTTGATGGTGGGCCTCGCATTTGACTTTCCGGGTGCATGCTTATGAGACAGTGATGTAAACGTACCAAACCTTTATTCTGATTAGATCTTATAGATATTAACTTTACCATTGATCATTCTTTAACTTGTTATTATATTATGGGAAACTAAAGGGAGTTCATTTAGTTAGACAAATATTGTTATCCACTTGGGAAGACAAGGGTCATTTAAAAGCTCAGAATCCATAGGCTGGTCCGTTGGCGCGGTCTTATGCATCATTGATCCTACTACTGAATGCGCTCTTGGTATTCTTTCTTCCATTTCAATAACAAACGACTTCCCACCAGATAGAGTAAAGCAGTGACTTGACGCAGCCAGGCATTCGAGAAAATAATACTCATTGCTTTCAACAATAGATTTCAGGCTTTTGCTAGACAGGTCGACTACGAAGTACCTTACCACGTTATGAATTTCTTCTTCGGTAAGATAGCAGCAAGGCAGAGCAGCCGTAATGTTTGTTTGCGGGTGCGCTTGTTTTACTTTACTTTCACATTTTGCAAGCAATGGCCACTTCCTTTTGTGAATCATGCAAGCAACAGCATAGCAACGGTTATCGTGGGTGCGGCATAATTCAACGTGAATTTCGTCTTTATTTTCCGATTTTCAGCCGCGAGGAACAACAGAATTAACCACTGAAGCATCTAAGAAAGGGATTGTGATCACAAATTTCATTTTAACAAACGAGATCACACCTTTAAAACACTTGGACCCGATAAGGCTGCTGTTATTTTTTTTGTACTGATACTGATTGAAAGTCGGGCTGGGAATGTTCTCAATTCTTACGATGTTACCGTTATACGTGGTAAGCAACGAATTTACATCTAGAGGAAGCACCTGGGTTTTGGAAAACCACAACCTTTTTGCCTTCATTAGACCTTCCCAGTACCTAATTAGGTCAGCGCCTGTGTAGTCTCTGTCAGCAATCAATTCAGGGTTTCCGACAAATCCATGTTTGTTGCCTTTAAGATGGCAAAAAGAAATACAACTCTGTTGGTCATACACATGTTCAACAACAGAGATGCCATTAAATTGGATGCACAGCATCCGTTTGAATTCCGTGTCAACTAGTATGTCCGCTTCCGGCACCATGAACGGAGAATGGCAAACGCGTAGAGAAATGATCTTCGGTCCCGCATGTGTAACTAGTAGTCGGTTACCTTTGTACTTCCTTGGAATATCTAGTTTAGCTAGGAGCGTCCACTCCTTCAGGACATCCAGTCCTTCTTCAAACCGGCCTGGTTCCAGCAAGTACAGTGGGCCGTCAAGGCCGGCATAGCAAAACACTTTCTTCGCCATAAACATAGGTGCCTCTTTATTAATGCTAAACCTCCTGCCCATAGAAGATCTGCTTTGGGATGTCTCAAGGATACCATCGCAGTTAATACAGAACTGATTCTGTTCCTGGTCTTTGAAGACAAAATGGTCTTTGGACAGGCGAAAGAGCAAATTGAAGTCGTTTGTCAAAGCCGAATATGGCACCGCGGGATCCAGTCCAATGCCTGTAGTGTCTTCAATGGTATCTAGTAGGCATTGTTTAACTGCGGGAATATCAGATGTACGCCGCCAATGGGAACATACTTGTCGAGCTGCATAGAAAGAGCTGGGTTCAAGTTTTTCGAATACTTCGATTAGAATGTCATTTGATAATGATGCCCAGGACATGTTTAGTAGCAAAGAAAGAAAGCATAAGCAGAGAAAAAAAAAAGAAATAAAAATAATGCCCCGAATTTATGTGCAGGGCAAATGCATGGGCAAGGGCTTCCCCTGATCCATGAAGGTATCCCTGATTGGGAAAGAAGTCAATAATCAGTCGTGGCGTTTTGTTTATTCAGTGTGGCTCAAGCTGTTCGATAAGATGCAAAGGGACTAAGTTATCGCCATACATGTGTCAATATCTACCGTGAGGAAAAGTCAACGGAATCTTTCGATTCGATTACCGATCTGATGAAGAGCTATAGGTCACAACGCGGACAAATTATTAGTTACGACAAAGCAATTATTTTTCAAATAAGAGAGGAAAATGAAATTGTCGATGAACTTAGAGAAATTAGACTAAATCGGGCCGGTGTTCATGAGTTGGTTGACTATTTTCGTTCACGGAAACCTAGTTTCTTTTCGATATGGAAAAGGAATATTACGAAGCCGAAGTCACACTTTCGCAAGAGATGGAAGCTGAATATTGCAAAATGTGTGAAGCTATTGCGAAGAAAGAAAGGGAATCGCCGACCTCTGTTTTTGATGTATCCAAAATTTAAAGGAATACGTGGCTACTTCTTCAGAAGGAATGCCGGCCAGAAGAGACACTATTTAGTCCAAACGATATGGCAAGATTATTTGGTGGGAGGGTCTTTATGTGTTGCTTTAAGATAAAACCTTATGGTCCTGACATGGATTCTATTGCTACAATACCTCGGCAGTCGGAAGATCCCCAGGCCCTATTAGTCGTCAAGTTTGTGCGCCCGCCCGAAGAAAGACTACAGGATTCCCTTGATATTGCGTACTTTTTGATGGGAAAATACAAGTCGCACCATGTACTGATTGTTAGTCTTGAAAACGCAATAATTTTTTATAAATCGGATGAAACAAAAGAAATTCAAGATACGAGGCAAATTGCATTGGACAACGATGGATTGGTAGAGCTGTGTAAGTATTTGCAGTTGCTAAAAACTGAAGAGGTTCTTAAAGAGGAAGAGAAAGCCAGGGAGCGAATGTAATGGCTAGATTCATGCAACGCAGCCATTCAAAGCAGTAATGGATGCACATTAGAATGCAATTGACTTATTAGATTGTTGTTCAATTTATACACCTCATATGGACAACAACTTTTTAGTCGTATATCAACCGCCTGTTGCTCTATGACGAGTTTCTCGCCCAGTAATAACTTAGTTTAACGAAACTGAATGCAATTAGAATTAATTAATTATTTTTGCTCGTATTACTCGAAGCCACTTTATTCGTCATCCTTGTCTGGAACCTCAACTTCTTCCTTTTTATCCTCTCTAAGCTTCCTCCTTTTACTTCCTTCTATCATCTCTTGTCTCTCCTTGCGCTTCTGCTTCACCACCTTTGGAACCGTAGAAATAGCATCCCTGCGCTGTGGTTTGTGTGCGAGCTTCTTCTTTTCCTTGAGGCTTATTTTCTCAAGTCGATTCATCCAGTCACCAACGTCACATCCATTCTGCTTCATCACGTTAACCACAGTCTTGACAAGCTTGCCGTCTTCCTTAGTGAAAAACGTAATGGCTTTGCCTTTTCTTCCTGCACGCCCAGTCCGTCCCACTCTGTGCACATATGACTGCGTGGTCGGTGGCACATCATAGTTGATGACTAGGTTGACACCGCGGAAATCAATACCTCTCGCCAACACATCAGTACAGATGAGCACCCATATATCTCCATTCTTGAACCGCTCAATTACCCTGTCTCGTTGCCTCTGACTGCGCTCACCGTGGATGACATCCACATTCACTTTGTCATACAGCATTTCGTGGAATAGTGCCTTTGCTCTTTCAATGCTCTGCACGAATATCAGAACTGGCGGCGTAAATCCGCTTTTGTCGTCCGCGACCATCTGGCGAATCGCTACTAGCTTGCCGTACTCATTACCTGTGTATACCAGCTTCTGCTCAATATCCTCTGATGCTGCCTCGCGTTTACCCACCACCACGCGCAGCGCTCCTATATCTTTCATCACACTGCGGGCCAGCTCCTCAACACCTGAAGGAATGGTTGCCGAAAACAAGGCCTTCTGGATTTTCGGATTAGTGCAGAAACTTAAAATCTCATCTATCTGTTCCAAGAAGCCTCCTTCGAAGAGCTTGTCCGCCTCGTCAAATACCAGATACTTGACATGGCTGAGGTCCACTAGTCCAGCGCGCGCCATCTCTACTAGCCGTAACGGAGTGCTCACGACAAAATTGAACTTCATATCGGTACCACCCTGCGAAAGCTTGTGGGCTGTCGACTTTGTCAGCAGAATTGGCTTGACTTCGTTGATGCCTTGGCTCAGTTGGACAATCTCATTGTAAATCTGTTTAGCCAGTTCTTTCGTCGGAGACACAATAAGCGACGTGGGGGCGTTACTAGGGCCGCCAGTGGTGGAAGGATTACTGCCCTTGGCGTTCATGCTGCGCCAGACCACTGGCAACGAGAACGCCAGCGTCTTACCGGATCCAGTGGGCGCACATCCCAGTAAGTCGCGACCGTGCAACAGCATGGGGATCGCCTCGGATTGAATTGGCGTAGGGTCCCTGAACTTCATGCGTTCAAGGTTGCGGATCAGCAGTTTGTTTAGCTGAAACCGGCTCACCAAGTCTGTGAACGACCCGATGGGCAGCGGTGCGTCGTCGCCATAGATCCTGATATGGTACTTTTTGCGGTGTAGTTCCGCCTGGTCGGTCGTGGTTATCACTGGTGGAACCTGTATGTTATCTAAGTCGTCTTCGTCGTCGTTAGTACCATTGTTGTTATTGTTACTATTGTCATCACCTGCAGCTTCAAGCAGCCGCCGCTTGCTATTTCTCTCCCTTCCTTTGAAGAAGTCAGTCTCTACATGAGTCTCCTCTTCCACCTCATCGTTAGCTCTAAATATCTGTAAATCTTGTTGATGTTTTCCCTTCAGAGACGCACCACGCGATAGCAGGCGAAAAATGTCCATGAATGAAATGAAATTTTAGCCGCATGAGCTCAGAAAATAAATAATTTAAAATAATCTCAGAAGATATCGCGCTCGCGTGAACCTTAAATTAATAAATTAATAATGTACCGGGTGGCCCACCCTCCCCCACTTTAAAGTTGGCTCGCGCGACAATTAATTTTCACTTGTCACTCGACCTCCCTCACCCGCCGCACTGGCTGAAATTTCAGTTCATTTAATCCGTCCGTCCTCGTCGTCCTTGTCGTCGTCGTCTACACAGATATATATATATATATATATATACGCAGCACTATGCTTTCACGAAATATTCAAAGGGCATCGTCATCAAGGACTATTTTAATTCCGAAGGCTAGCGCCGGACAGCAGCAGCTGCTGCCGAGACCTCTCTCTTTCCAACGGTCGCTCGTCTATGTGCGCAACGGACAGGTCAAGGCCCGCGGTCTGAAAAAAGACGAGTCTCAGTATCTCACGACTCCTAACGGTACAACATACCCTGGAACAGAAAACACACTGAAGTCTGCAAAAGACTTCCTAGGCGCTGACTACCAGATCCCCGACAACGTTGTTCTACAAGCACTAACTCACAAAAGTTTTGCCCATGCTAAGAAGCCATTTAACGAAAAATTGGCGATCCTGGGCAAAGAATACCTGCGATTATCGACATTCCAGCATGCAGTGTCCAGGCCGAATGGAAATACTCTGGCGGTCAACGGACAGAATTTCGATATCATGCCAAAGGCTATAGAGATTTTAAGTAGTTCAAAGACGTTGGCGGAGATATGTCGCAGAGCCAGTATCTCTAATGATGTGTTCTGGAAGAACCCGGCGAACACAGAGGCTAACAACGCAGAGACGACTGTATATGCTAGAGTTATTCATGCGCTAGTGGGCGCCGTGCTAGTGCACCACGGCGAGTCAAAGGCTGCCAGCTTTGTGAACGACAGACTGCTCAGTGGGCCATACAATGTGATTGCAGCATCCGAAGGCCAATTCAAAGCGTAACTACTTCAAAACTTTGTACATAGCATAGAGTGAATATATTACTAAAATAATTAAAAAGTACTATGTTAGTGTGTATGTGCGTCTACTTGTAGTCTAGTGTGTGAGAGAGATTTGCTAACAAAATAGTAAGCGATCCCTGGGTATACTTCCTAGCAGAGGCTCTTTGGAGTTCCTTCCTTGCTTTGTTTAGCACCGTCTCGCCTCCCGCCTTTCTCTCGTTTCATTTCATGGCATAGACAAACGCTCCTACGAATACGAGAATGCTGCCCAATACCATATTAGCACTTAATGGGTTGCCGAAAACGTAGACTGAGATCACCATGCTCACGCATTTGCGCACTGTTAGTACTACAGTGACAGCCAGTGCGCTTACTGAGCCGGCCAGCCAATTGACGCCGCGCACGCAGGTGTACTGCGTGAGGGCGTTGGCCACCAAGTAACAGAGTCTGTGCGATACGGAGAGGTGAAAAAGACCGTTTGCCAGCGGTACCTCGAAGCGCGGAGTGGCATTCAATATTTCTAAAAACTCCGCTTTCATGCCTCCCATGACAGGAATGAAAAATGGCAGCGACAGCGCATGGCTGTAAAACAGCCATTCACGCCATTGGTTGCCGTATTTGCTGTATATTTTTTCTGCTGCCAGACCTTGCAAAGACCCTAGGATGGCACAGAAGAGCAGAAGCGACATTCCAATGTAGAAGCTAGAAGCAGAGGAGAGGAGCGATGGCGGAGATGAAGACAGCCCCGCCATTGGCGGCGCAGCAGAAGCTGTAGCGTTCGCAGGGTCCGTGGCACCGGCAGTGCATGCAGCACCAGTGCAGCCGCCATTAGTATTGCTCAAGGCAGCCTTCTTGCTTGCCTCATTACTCCCGTGAAGAGTAGCCAAGACAACGCCCGCCGTCAGCGTGAGCACGCCCAGGATCTGTCGGGCCGAATACTTGCGTCCGAGCATGCAACCTAAAATCATGGTTATGACTGTCCCGCCAGATCGCACTATAATATGGACCGGCACAGAGATCTGAAATGTCCAGACATAGTTAGTGAGTACAGACACTGAAAAGAACAGCACTATGGGTATCATCCACTCTTTTATCGGAACAGTGGATTTGATTAGGCCTAGCGGGCCGGCATTTTTTGATGCTGGCCTGAAGAAATGCAAGAACCCCTCGCTGGCCACGAATAGGAATTGAATGAAAGTAATTAGTGTGCCGCTGGTAGGCTGGTCCTTCACAATGGCCTCAAGCGCAAACACGTTGGAGCAGCATCCTCCGAAGATGAGCGCAAGTGAGCCGACAAGCGGAGAGGCAGCGAGAGAAAAGAACAGGCTGGATATTGTCGACCGCGAGGAGGTGTCGCTATCGATCTTAGGTGGCACCTTCCTCTGCCGTCGCCTCGACGAAGACGATGACGACGACGACGCCACCGCCTCCTTCTGTCTTTTCCGCTGTCTGGTCAACGAGGTGGTGGCTTGCATAAAAGGTCCAGCTCAGGGGGTGAATATAATCAAAACACACACACAGAAACACACAGAGCGGGCAGGGCTCACAACGTTACAGTGACAAGCGCCGGGTAAATCATTTCAAGTGCTGCTGCTTAATCTTATCCGGATAAATTGCGGGCAAGGTCGTAGTGCAGCACAGTGTAACAATACATTTTTATTGTAACCCGTATACTAGTACCTCTTTTCTTGCCAGCTACTATCGATATATATAACACAAGACTTGTATTGTGCTATGACGTTTACTTGCAATTGGGGAATTTTGGCTACTGGCGGAATTGCCAAGACGTTTAGCAAAGACTTGCTAGTTGATCCAAGCACCCGCGGAGTGTCGGACGTCCGCCACCGCATTGTGGCTATAGCTTCGTCCAGCGGCACAGATAAGGCAAAGCAATTCGCTCAGGATATTGGACTGGAAAAAGACGAGGTCGATTCCGTCGCTTACTACGGCAACTATGAAGATTTCGTGAAGGACAAGAACATTGACATTGTGTATGTGGCTACCCCGCACAGCCGTCACTACCAGTGCTGCAGGCTGGCGCTGGAGGCAGGCAAGAACGTGCTGTGCGAAAAGCCGTTCACGATCAACGCCAAGCAATTGCAAGTGCTGATAGATTTGGCCAAGGAGAAGAACCTCTTCTTGATGGAAGCCGTGTGGACGCGGTTCTTCCCGTTAGTGAAAAAGCTGCAAAGAATGCTGTTCGAGGACAGAGTGATTGGCGACCTTCTGCGGGTGTCGTCGGACCTGTCAATTCCATTTAACGACGTAGACGTCACGCACAGGCTGAAGAACCCCGACTTGGGCGGAGGTGCGCTGCTAGACTTGGGCATATATGCGTTGACCTGGTTATTTATCACGGCTTATGCAGATCCCCAGAATAAGCGGAAGGCACCGACCTGCAAAGCCGCTATGCTGCTTTCGCGCGACACTGGAGTTGACGAGTTCACTACTCTCGCACTGACATTTCCACAGTCCCACGTGTCTGCTGTGGCCGTTACAAGCTACAGCGCCAAGAACGACGTTGATGTAGCCTGCAGAATCGAGGGCCAGGACGGCTACATAGTAGTGGCTGACCCGCTGTACAGACCAACTAAGTTCACGGTTGTCAAGTACGTGGACGGCATCAGTGGATCGGAGACCAGCAGCACAGTGTATGAGGAGGACATTCCTGGCCACGGCATGTTCTACGAAGCCGATGAGTGCGCGCGATGTCTTTCAAGAGGAGAAAAGCAATCGACTACTATGCCATTAGAGGAGAGTCTAGTAGTGAGTCAGGTAATGGACAAGGCCAGAGCAGACAACGATTTCGTCTATCCTGAGGAATTGGAGTCGTTATAGGAGATAACGCGCAGTACTATAACAAGATTATTTTTTTTTTATTTTTTTTATTCGATCTTTCTGTAGATAAGAAGGCCAATGAAGAAAAATGAATATTAATTGATTTCAGGCTGGATTATCTATATTTGTCCACGGCCTGCATCGCACGCTGGCTGGGGCAAATCGCAGCGGCAGATGGCTGGGCGCTTTTCTTTTTCTTTTCCTTCTCCGCTTTTTTTTTTTTTTTTTTTTTTTTTTCTGGCTTACCAATTTTTCACTTTTTTTAAAAAAAGCAAAAAAGAAAAAAAAAAAAAAAAAAAAGGGAAGAAAAGGGCCCATGACGTAATATCCCTTTTTTCCCACACAAAGAAAAAAATGCGCCATCATTTCTTATTTAGCTTTCCTATTTGGTCAAGATTGCAGGACCAATCCGCCCACACGTAAATAATAACTCTGTTGTTTTTGACAAAGATTGCTTTTTCTAACGCTAAATTTATTACCGCTACCTTTTTTTTGGTTTTTTTTTTTTTCTTTTTCTCGTTTTTATTTGTTTCTTGCTAATTTTTTTTCCACCTTCCTATTCTTTTTTTTTTTAATATCTCCACCAATTATGTCCGAAACTCAATTGGCCCCCGCTCAAGTCAAGCAATTGCGCGAGTTGCTCAAAGACCAACAAAAGGCCGAAGATGAAGTGTTAAAATACAGCCAACAGATATTTAAGCCAGTGCTCGGCAAACGAAGAGATTTAGTGAAATCGATCCCTAATTTCTGGAACACCGCTCTGCAAGGTTCTGGCCTTTTGGATGAATTCTTGACGGCCGATGACTTGGCGGTCATGGACCATCTCAAAGACTTCCACGTTGAGCACGATGAGGGTGACGATCACAAGAATTTCACAATCCACATGGAGTTCGAGGACAACGATCGACTTAAAACTCTCAACCTCACCAAAAAGTTTACCTACCAGAAAATAACTCCTGAAGCTAAGAAAGACGACGAGGCGGAGTCCGAGGGACTTGGCATTGAAGACTTGGCTTACGATGAAGACTACATCTCTGAGCCTGTCGAGGTCAAGTGGAAGAAAGCGCCTTCAAAGGAAGCCGATCCAAGCTTTTTTGAATGGTTCAAGTTCACTGGCAAGGACGACGAGGAAGACCTGCCGCTAGGACCCGGAACAAGAGCAATTGGGCCCACGCTTGCCGAGGAATTCTTTGACAACGCTGTGCAGCACTACATCTCCAACTTTGTCGAAGAGGAGGATCCCTACGATGCTTTGCAAGCTCTCGTCGAGGGCGAGGACGAGGACGAGGACGAGGACGAGGAAGAAGAAGAGAAAGCCAAGCCTCCAAAGAAGAAGGCCAAGAAATGAGTGGCAGGGAGGACAGTCAATCAATGAAATCTTTGAATAACAAGAAAAAAATATCAAATTAAATTATATATAAATATATTATATTATATTATATTCTATTGGTTAAACTTCGTTTGAAATCGTACTCTCGTCCAATTCCCTCGCGTCATCCTCGTGATCTCCGTCGCGAAAATCATCATGTCCTTCATCCCCGTCTTCATCTTCATCCTCATCTTCATCTCCAAACAGTCCGGTCTCGTCCTCCTCAACGTCTACGGGCACGTACGCCTGACTAAGTCTCACGCGCGGTCCGCCAAGCACATGTTCCTTGATTCTTAGGTACGCCTTCCTTAACACAGTAGGGACTACTGACGCAACTGCAATAGCTCCTGCAATCATCACTACTGTCCCTTGCATGATCGCACTACGTGCATCCCGTGCAAGCTCTTCCTCTTCTCCGAGCCTAATCTGTCCGTATCTCTTGGAGAAGTGGTCCCACAAAATGTACCCAGTGACGGCAGCCATACCAATCGGCAGCATGATTACCACAAAAAGGCCGAACCCACGTAGCCCGCGGTGCTTTCTCTCGTACTCTCCTTCTTTGCCCGGACATGGGTGCGACACTGACCGGTCCAACTCTTTGCCTCCCTGACATGTGCTCATGGCGATCCGTCGGTATCCTGTGGGCTCCCAGTACTCTACAGTGTCTGGTCTTTCCTTGCAAGCCAGCATATGATCAGGTGGCGAGTATCCCGGCACAAGCTTGCAAGTTCCATCGTTGTCCAGATAGTAGTTGTAGTCGCATTCAAAGTCCTGTCTCGTGCAGCTGCAGTTTTGCAAAATCCTATGCGGTCGCAGTATGTCTTTGTTGGCGGGATCCCACCCAATGTAGCATTTCCGGTCTAGCTTCTTTCGATGGTACAACGCCTTGTGACCAAACAGACAGTCGCTGCCGTCTTCGTTGTCGTCTATGGCGTTCGGGTTCCAGGGCGACCACAGTTCGAAATCGTCCTTGTCGTCATTTCCGCTGTCCAGTATACATTTCCGGTTGAGTAAGTGGGTGAAATCAATAGTAATGGCCAACGACTTGGACCCCATCTTGGCCCGCGGCGAACCAAACAACACAAACTTCCGACTTGTGTCGGATGGCGTCGTAGCAATGTCTGCAATGCTCACCAAGTCTTCGCTGAACCGGTAATCTTGCCACGTTTGTCCCTCGTCCAGCGTGTAATGAATAGTGTTGGTAGGGTCTCTGTTTCGCACAATGGCAATGATCGATCCGCTGTCTCCGTACTCCCACAGATAGTTGCCCTTGCGGATCTCCTTCCAGCTGACTCCTCCATCTCGCGTCAGATACGTCTTGCCGTCCTGCTTGTCAGTCAAATACGGTCCTACGTTGCCCACAGCCACCATGAGTCCAATAGCGGACTGCGAAGAGTACGTGTCTCTATAGTCATCGCGCTCGGTATATCCGTGGAGATTGAGAGAACATTCCTCGATCGGCTCGCCTGCACAGTACCGCTGGCCATCAGCATCAACTAAAGGTGGCGACACATAGTACCACTGGGACCCATCATTGTGGGTGATCTTTGTCTTGAGCTTCTTCCGAGACCCGTTCTCAGTTTCCTCTTTGTTAATCACCACGTTCGCAAGCGCTACTCCTTCAAGTCCTTGCATTTTCTCAAAATCTACGTATCCTGCCCCGTTACGATTAGCATCTTCCAAGGACACTACATAGTCCGTACCGTTGAAGTTTGACTTGAGGATCGTTCCATATTCGCCGCCTCTCCTGTCGGAAACCGTCACATGCATGAAGATAGACTGGGTAATGGACTCCAAAATTGTGTACGCCTGTTGATGCGACACCTTGAAATTAGCTGGGAACCGGACCTCTGCGAAATCTTTGCCGTTGACAGACACGTACGCCCGAAGCTCTTGAAGTTTTTCATTAATCTGGTTAGTTTGTTCAAATAGCTATTGTTTTTGTGGTTGTTCCTCTTTTCTACTTACCGTCGCTACAATTATGTACTCTTCCTCAAGCGCATATCTCACAATATTGTCGAAATGCCGAGTCGACGTCCGGAAGAAATCACCACTCGATACCAGCTCCACAGCAGAAGATAATGGGCCTGCAATCTTTTCACAGAAAATCAGCTTGTCGTCTGTATGTGTCAACAACAACTGATCTCCAATCCATGAACAATGTCGCAGCGACTGGCCCAGCTCCTTCCACGATTTGCCAGCATTCTCAGAATAGTACACTGCCGTTGAGCATTCCAAAGGATTGTCGCAGTCATCCACTCCGTGGTAGATCACCCAGTTGGGATGGTTAGGATGGAAATGTAACAACACTCCCTGACTACTGGGAGCCGCAGGAATAGCAATCTCCTGGAATGTGTGGGCACGATCCGTGGACACTAATAGTTTCCTCTTAGTGCTCAACATATACACTACAGTCTCAAAGTGCGGATTAGGATACATTGCAATAATCTCATGCGATTCGGCCATTTGTTGCCAATCCATGCCCTGGTTGTGGGTAACAAACACTTCTCCGTAGTCGTTGCGCACAAGAATAGTTTCCTCGCCTTTATATGCCGGGTTGGCCTTGAGGTAGAAGTAGTCAACAATCTTGCCGTCAATAGTGAACACATTATGAGCAACGTTTGAGTCGTTATCACCGCCACCGCTGCCGCCATCGTCGTCCCCGTCGTTTCCTCCTTTTCCTCCTCCGCCACCTGATCCCCCTCCGTTGTTAAAGTCGTCATCTTTTCCTTTGCATTCCAGCTTGACCGTACCGTCTAACGCCAGGCCATCTTTGCGCACACATGTGTCTCCCGGAATCAGACGGTATCCCTTCGATCGTTCGACGGTCTCGCCCTTTCGGCAGCTAGACCACTCTTGTTGAAGTTTCTTATTGGGCACACATTTGTGGTCATTGTAAGACCAGTCAAAATCATCGTCACATTCAAAATCGTTTTCTTCGCATGCGCAGTCTTCCAGTTCGGGCTTCTGCTCATTGTACAAATTTCCGATATAGCAGTTGGCGTCCCGTTTCCGTCGGTAGAACACCTGTTTGTGGCCCATGATACACGTCGGCTCGTCAGTAATAGGATCGTAGCGGGCATACCATTTCTCGAAATCTCTCTTCGCATCGCATTTCCGGGTGAGCAGGTCGCTGACATCAAGAGTGATAGCCGTGGGCTTCTCCTCGTTCTTCTTGCCGCCCTCGTCAAAGCCCACAAGAATGAAATTCATCGACGTGGCATCTGGCATCGTAGTCACAAATCGCGGCATCACTTTGTTCCTTAGCTTAAATGTCGCCCATGTCTGGCCCGCATCTGTGGAATATAACACTTCATCAGTCGAGCGATCAGGTACAGCAATAATAACAGACCCTTGGTCGCCAAACTCATACAGGTGCGGTCCTTCGAGTGCCTTGAACCACGTGATGCCCGAATTCAGTGAAATGTACAAATCTCCGTCTGCGCGATCGAGCAACGTCCGGCCAGGATTGCCGATACCGGCGATAATGCCTGGCGCTGGGCTGCTGAATATGCGGCCAATGTTACGGTGATCGAGCACGTTGTGCAGATTGAGAAGACAGTTGTCGTCGTTATTAGTGCCGTCGCACCCGCCGCTGCCGCTGCCGCTTTTGATCCGCAAGTACTCCCAGGTGCGTCCGTCGTCGTATGAGATCTTGGACCGGCGGTCAAGCTCTTTCTTTCCCGGGATTTCAACATCGACGTTGGCAATAAGAACGCCATCAATGCCTTCCAAGTTCTCTATGTCCGTGAGTCCTCTGCGCGAGCGGGCTGTGCCGACAAGACTTGGCCGGAAGTTTGTGCCCTGCGAGTTAGAAATGAACAGCGTTCCGCTGCCGCCAGAGTCGGCTACGTCGACATGCAGGCTGCTTTTGCTGGACTGCAAGATGGTGAATGCAGTTTCCTGGTCGATTTCTGGGAATTGCGCATATGTCCACTTGGTCAGATCGCCGCTGACTATCAGCTTGGCCGACCCGCTGTCGCTCTTGACAGCGCCCGTGAAAAACTTGGATACCGCGCCGAAATCAATAATGTCTGTTATGTCGTTTCCGTCTATTTTAATGTACTCCCACGACTTTCCAAAGTTGCTTGTAAGCGCCAATTTGTTAGTGCTGGCACTGCCACTGCCACTGCCCTTGGTCAGACACACCAAAGTTGAGCTGTCGATGTCTGGGGCCGAGTACGCCTGGAAATCTTTTTCCGCAAACGCCCAGACGCACTTAAGTCCGTTGTTCTGCACGACTGCTGGCGTCGCGGCACTGCTCTTGAACTGGTCCAAGGTGTAGTATGAGTGGCTCTCGCAGGACTCGGGCCCGCTCTTGCAGTTCAGCGTGTTGACTACCACATAGTCGGGCTCTTTAGAATGAAATTGCAAATCTCGCGTGTATGGGCCCTTGCCCGATGGAACCTTGAACGGTCGCCAGGTCTTGCCCGTATCGGTGGTTATGTAGTGATCCTCAGTGTCTGTGAGCACATACGCGGTCGACTTTTCATAGGGATGGCGAATTACGTCCAGGATTTCTTGATTGTTAGGATTGAACTTGCCGACCTTAACTTGTTTCCATTTCTGGCCCTCGTTGTCGCTCCGGTATATCTGACCGTCGGCGCTGACATACAGCACTACTGAAGTGTCTTCAAAGTATACTAGACTCTGTAGATTGCCTAGATCGTTTTTGTATGATTTGACAGCCAACGCCGTGTTAAAGTGACTAGCCACCAGGCCAATGGCTGCAATTGTCCAGGTGGCGATTCGCATGATCGACGACTAAAGCAGGAAATTGGGTCGATGTTTGTTTTCTTGTTGTTTTTTTTTCTGTCGAATGCGTGTTGTGGTGTTCGTTTAATGCGTGTTAATATGCGGTATTTTTACGATTAATTATGTAATGACTGTGTAGTCGGTGCTGTAACTGTATTTTTTTTCCCGAGAGATGCAGAAGGTGGTGGTGGTGTACGTTGCCTGATTTGGATGTGTATTACATGTATGCATGGGCATACATTGAACCGACGGACGTTTGAGTCAGGGCGGAAAAAATAAAAAAAACAAAAAAAAAAGGAATTACATTAAATAAATAAAAGTAAAAAAACAAACAAACAAAGCTATTCATTCAAATGTTCTATCTATTGTACTCGTCCCTTCCTTGCTAACACAACTCACTGCCGATTAGCTGACCCACCAAATACAGACTGCCACAGACCACTATGGGCAATTTCGTAGCCTCAGCCATTTCTATCGCCGTATGTTCACTGTCAGCTACTTGCACTCTACAGTTAAACTCCTTCGCCACGTCAGCTATATCCTGTGGATCTGTAGCGCTCACCCATGGCATTCCGTCTACTGGACCGAACTTGGTGGCTATTATTGTATCGCCTTCGCGGACCAAAGTCTTTATTATTTGCTTGAAATCCTTGCCTCGAGAAAACGCCATCACGAACACCGTGCTGGTCCTGCCGTCCGCAACTCGAATTTCCTTGTTTATATATTCTGCCAGCTGATCTGCAGCTTCGTTGTTGTGGGCACCGTCTATAAGAACACGGGTGCCGTTTTTAGTGTTAGTCCATTGCAGTCGTCCGGGCCACGTTGTTTTGGCAATTCCTTCGCGAATGCGGTCATCGGTTATTTGAGGGAAAATCTGTTGCACGATGTCAATGGCGTGGAGTGCGCATGAGACATTGACAAGCTGAAATGCTCCAACAAGTGGAGGCACAATATTTAGACGAGGCCTTGATAGCGCAGATGATGACGACACTGGCGATGCTGGCGACGACGACGACGCACTTGATGCCTCTACAGGCCCGGCAACTATCAACTTAGAGCCAGCTTCTTCAGCTTTGGCCTTTACAGCCTCCAAGGTCTCTATTTTGTTTGTTCCGTCGACCACACAGGGCACGCCAGGTTTGATTATGCCGGCCTTTTCTCTGGCTATTTGGCTCAGAGTGTCGCCTAAAAAGTTCTGGTGGTCCATACCTATATTTGTAATTACAGAGCACAGCACCTCATTTTTGGACAAGATGTTGGTAGCGTCCAGTCTTCCGCCAAGTCCTACTTCAATGATGGCCAATTGGATGTTTGCTCTTTTGAAAAGCTCAAAAGCGGTAGCGGTTAGTAGTTCGAATTCGCTGGCTCCGATGTTGTGTTGACTGTTCAGTTTTGAAATGTAGTTTTCGGCGCTAATAAAGTCCTGTTCTTGAATTATCTTGCCATTGATACATATGCAGTCCCATCGCTTGATTAGATGAGGACTGGTAAATCTGCCGTTGGGTATATTTGACGCAGTAGCTATGTTTGATAGATATGCGCACACACTTCCTTTTCCATTCGTTCCAGCAACGTGGACAGCCTTCCAAGTATTTTGTGGGTTGTCTAAAAGACTCAATAATCGAGCAATTCGTTTAAGACCTAAATCAATCATCGAGGTATGTTAGTACAGTACAGACGCGGGGGGAAGTCGTTCATAAGGTCCCGAGTTACAGGACCCAATGTACGCAGCCTTAAACACAGAGCAACTTTAATTTTGGGCCGGACAAAAAATAATTTATAATTGGTGTCGGGTTAGGGTGTCACATGACTAGTTTTTAAACTGACATACGCTGCTATGGTTGATGATGTTGCGCGAAAAGAAATTTTTCAAGCATCTTTTCTTTTCTTAAAAAGTTAAGAAGCTCATGTCATGTGCCATTCACACCCGCGCAATAAATACTATTCACCTATAAATTTAACTTCTGTCACTTGACTCACACCTCCTCTTTCTCCTCTCTATCTCTCTGGTGACTCAACAACGGAAGACCCTAACCCGCAGAAATCCGTCAGCTATATTTATGCATACGAAGGAAACTTCAAGATACAGGAGATACTGCTATGCCGTTTGATTTAGAGAAATTAGCAAGGCCAAACATTTTGGCGCTAGAGCCATATCGATGCGCTCGAGATGATTTTAAAGAAGGAGTGCTACTAGATGCTAACGAGAATACTCATGGTCCTGCGCTTGAGTCTTTGAATCCTTTCGAGGAGGGCCAGGAGCTTAATAGATATCCAGACCCGCACCAGATAGAACTCAAGCAGATGATCTGCAATTTAAGAAACAAAGAAGCACAGCCTCAATCTGCGTCTGGATTGCTGCCGTTAAGTCCAGCCAATCTGTTTATTGGAGTGGGATCTGATGAAGCTATAGATGCGGTAATTCGGATCTTGTGTGTGCCCGGCAAAGATAAACTACTAACGTGTCCACCCACATACGGAATGTATGGAGTGTCAGCACAGATCAACGACGTCAAGGTGGAGAAGGTCAACCAGGAATTCACCAAGGGAAACTTCTCTATCCGGCCGGATGCCATCATTGAGAAGGTAAAGTCAGATCCGTCAATTAAGTTAATATATTTCTGCTCGCCAGGCAATCCGACGGCCAATCTGCTGAACCAGCAGGATATCGAGAAAGTGCTGACATTTGCAGGATCCAATTTCATGGTAGTGGTAGACGAGGCGTACATTGACTTTGCTCCGCAGGGCTCGTCAATGGCTCCGCAGGTCAACAAGTATCCTAACCTAATTGTCATGCAGACATTATCCAAGGCGTTTGGACTTGCTGGAGCCAGATGCGGAGTGAGTTTCTCGTCTCCGGAGTTTGCGCGGCTGATGAATGCTATGAAGGCTCCGTACAACATCTCTACACCGACATCTAGCCTGGCGTGCAGGGCTCTGTCGGAGAAAGGAGTTGCTATTATGAGAGATGCTGTGGCCAAAATGGGCGTTGAGCGGCAAAGACTTTACGAGGAGTTGCCCAAGTTGCCAGGAATTGGTGAGTTTATCGGCGGCAAAGACGCCAATTTCGTACTAGTAGAAATTTTGTCCAGTCCCGACGGAGCGGGCAAGCCGTCGAATGAGATTGCCAAGCAAGTGTATGAGAGATTAGCCAAATTGCATGCAGTAGTTGTCAGATACCGAGGGTCAGAGCCAGGATGTGAGGGATGTCTGCGAATCTCTATTGGAACCGAGCAAGAGACTACAGTGTTGCTAGATCAGATGAAGAAGGCGTTACAGGATGTGTACGCCGAACGTCAGTAAGAGTTTATTAATTATATTGTACATTTAATGACCTATATATACAAGATGTGATTTTCTGCTTTGTTGGCCGTATTAGATATTGTCTATTAGCTTTTGAAATGAAACGAATTAAAAGACTTTGGCTTCGCAATGCACGTGTATCGGGTGGACTAGATGGGGAACAGATATGCAGTGAATATCTAAAGGTTTTTCCTTGAGAGAAGATCAAACGAATTTGCCTAACTGGGCTTGGCCGTTTTGACAAGAACAAACCAATCTGACCAGTTTGATTTTTCTTCTATGGGAACTGCAAATTACGACTATCCAGTCAAGTTTTGGGTCACAGGACTATCATTGTATCAACAAGCAAAACTTCGGCAGAAAAGCACTGCAATTATATACTTAGCATAGACCTAATCGCTGGTAGTCAATCCCACCGGTAGCCCTTCCATAGATGTATCAATCGTGCATTTTGTCAAAACAAAATGCGCACTATCTCGTCAAATATGTAAAAGTCTTTCCGTCTGCACTAGGAGATATCCTTAGTTTTCAAATGCAAATTGTAGGAAGCATCTTCCATTAAGAACATACCTTTTGATGAGGGTAGGGTAGATGATAGAATCAGTGGAGTTGTAAGCGTTACAATAAATGGCGCATATTGATTTATTGGCCCTATTATGGCAGAAAGTCTCTTGTCGTGGATTTGAAGTTGTAAATTCTCAGATAGTAGGATTTAAGATTGTGATCTGCGGGATAACTTGAGACCCCATTTCCTAGGCGGTCACATTAGAAGTGTGAATTGCACGACAGCCAGATTTAGAGCTGTGATCTGTGAAATACCTAAAATCAGATTTTGGATGTGGTCGAGTCAAAGTTGTAGTTTGCGAAAAATATCAAAAAAATCGCCTTTCCAAAAAGTATGACGATAGAATATCCCGACTGCCCGACTGTCAACTCCAAAAAAAACCGCTTTTTTCAAAAAGGGACCCGTTTGGTCTCCGGTGGATTATTCTGAACCCGGCGGATTTAGGTTGCAAATTGCGACCATAGTAAAATACCTGGCTATCGCGGTATAAAGCACTTTGACCAAACACGCACTGCTTTCTGTGATTTTGATAGCCGAAGGCCAAAGTATCAGGTTTTATTTGTCGGACCTGGAAATTGATTAAAGATGGTTCAAGCATCTGTGACAGAGCAGCTAGCCCATTATATCGTTGATATACTAAAGGGTACCTATGCCTTACGCGACATGCAGCTGAAAGCCTTATCATACAACAGAAACATCTTCGCCAATCGCTTTATATAACAGTATTATATTACATCATCTACATTAGTCTACTTTCCTGAATCCTCCTTCAGTGTCACAATGCGGTTCAACACAATCTTGTCTTCAGTAGAATCTTTGTCCAAACAGAAATAACCTACACGCAAGGCTTGGAATCGCACAGCTTCTGGAGCACCTTTAGTCTCGTGACCACCCAAAACTTCGGTGTCCTTAGATTTGGGCCAGGGGGCTCTTTCACACACTTCCTTAAATCCAGTCTCAATCACAGCGTTATGCAACACAGTTTCCGATTTGGGATTCAAGTCAGCCAAAAAGTCAGCGGAAGCCGCAGGATTCTCAGATGTAAACAGGTTCTCAAACAATCGGACCTCGGAAACCTTAACAGGGGATCCATATTTGCTAGACTTGGCTACCCACTGCAAGTAAGTCTTTGGCTTCTTGTATGGCACATCATTCTCATAATGCGCATGGATCAGCGTGACTTGGCCGGACACAGGATCAGTATCGAAGTGAGTTACACGCACATTGTGTGGCACTTTAAGCAATCCGACGCTCTGGCCGGGGGCAAATCGGTAGTAGTCTTTTGAGGGCTCAGTACGGAAATCGGATCTGTCAATGTAGAATCGATTAGTGAACGGCACCTTGTGGACGCCGAACTCTGAAGTGGTAGAGCCTGGCTTGAAAGGCAGCTCAATAATCTCTTCGTAGTCTTCCGGAAGGTTGTCCAGTACTACTTCAATTGGATCTAGAACCATCATCAATCGGGGAACGCTGTCTTCCAAGAATTTTCTGATCGAGTTCTCAAATCGTCCCACCTGGATGTTACTATTATTCGTGGTCACACCCAGCTCCGAAATAAACGACAAAATAGCTCCAGGAGGAATACCTCTGCGTCTAATAGCAACTAGAGTGAACAGTCTAGGATCGTCCCATCCACGCACGTAACCGCCACTAACCAGTTTCAAGATCTTACGCTTACTCAACACTGTTCCTGTGACGTTAAGCCGGCCACTCTCGCGCTGCTGAGGTCGGTATACTTCCAAAGCATTGCACAGCCAGTCGTATGACTCGCGAGACAAGTAAAACTCCAAAGTACACAATGAATGAGAAATGTTCTCCAAAGAATCTACTAAACAGTGGGTAAAGTCGTAAGTAGGATAGATCTTCCACTTGTCACCAGTTCGGTGATGAGGAGCATTCAGCACTCTGTAGGCCACTAAATCCCACATCTGCGGGTTAGGGTTGGCGAGATCCATCTTCATACGAAGAGTAGCTTGGCCTGGGTTATATTTACCGTCTCGCATATCGCGGAAAAGCCGCAAGTTCTCTTCAGGGGACTGGCCGCGGTGTTCGCAAGCAGTTCTTTCACCGCCTTTAGAACCATCTTCTTTGATTCCACGGTGGGCCTTCATCTGTTCTGGAGTACAGAAACACACGTAGGCCAGACCTTTTCCGATCAGAGTCTCAGCCAATTCGTAGAGTTTGTCGAAATAGTCGGATGAGTATGTGATCTTGTATGGCTTGAAACCTAGCCACTCGACGATCTCACGGATACTAGTAAAATACTGCTCCTCCTCAGCTTCGGGATTAGTATCGTCGTACCGGAGGTAGCATTCTCCTTTATGGAACTGGGCATAGCCAAAGTTGATAGCAATGGCCTTGGAGTGGCCAATGTGCAGATATCCGTTGGGCTCAGGCGGGAATCGAGTGAACACTCTACCCTTAGTCCATGCCAGATGCTCCTTCATGCGTTCTGGGTACATTTGCTCGTTTCCACCAGGCTTATGTAATGAGCCCAAGAAGCCTTCTGTGAACATCTTGTTGGGGTCTCTAGCTGGAGCAGCAGCGGTGGCGGCACCAGCAGCAGCTTTTGAGCCAACACCTCCCGATGTGTCATTCTTCTTGGCGGCAGCTTCCTTCTTCGGTTTCGCGTCGCGCTCGTCTTTAGGACCCAACAGCTCCAACACTTGGTGATCAATTTCTGGCTTTATCAATGCAGGGTTGGCCCATTTTAGTTCGTCGAGCTTCTTGACGGCCACAAGGATCGACGGTACGCACTTGTATCTTTGGTCTTCAATTTCCTGTTTGTGCTGTGCAATGTATTTCGAGATACATTCTTTGACTTGTTCCTTGGTAACCTCAATGCCGACACCACTGTTGAATTCCAATTTCTCTAGAGTAGGTTTAGACTCACTGGCAATGTACTCCCAACCTCCGTTGATCTGCTGAGTGGTGGTCACTTTTCCATCGAGAATCAGATTCACCAACCACGATCGGTATTCTTCTTTCTCGCTTGGGCAATCTTTGGATACGGTAGCCAGACTGTGTAACAAGGTTCCTTGTTTTGCATTGACAGGGATTGATTGATTTTTGTCACCAGCCACGACTACTTTGCAAAGCTGGTCTAAAGTTCCTGCAACTTTAGCATTCTTAGTTACTTCTTTTGCCTTTGCAGGAGTGAACCCCAAGACTTTTTCGAACTTTTCGATCAAATCCTCCATTTGTCTTTTTTTTTCGTTCTTCTCCTTTATCTCTTGTTTCGAATTGGCGATGATGATAAGGACAAAGCGAAAAGCCTCAAAAACGATTTAAAGTTACAACAACAATGTCCCAGTAGATAATTGTCAAGAGGCTCTTGGCAAGAGAGTAGTCAACGCCGCAGACGCCGCACGGAGGGCGGCATGGATGATTGCTAGTTGACATAATGGCTTTGCAAATGTTTCAACTTGGTTACAAAATGTGCCGAATTCGCCGAGAAAAAAAAATATATTAGAATAGAAAGCCTTCCATTTTCAACCCCGCAAAGTCTGCCATCATTTTTAGCCAATGTTCTATGACCATGTGCTGCCGATTGTTCTGGTTTGAGCAACCGACTGAATTCTAACTTATTCCTGAAGTCAAGCACTCTTGATTATGCCAGACATTGTGAAATTGCCAATTGAGATTTGCCATGTTATTATCAGCTATTTCAATGAGTGCCCAGATTACATGCATGCACGTCGAATCGATCGAAACTTCAGATACGCATGTCAGAACAACAAACTTGAGGTTAAATTCGCCCGCATAATCAATGAACAATTTTCTGAACATTACACGCTCACACAAATAGTAGCCAATGATCCAGGCCTATTATGGTTTCGGTTTATAAAAGAGCCGTTATTCGACCATTGTGATGGATTGCTGAAAGTTGACGACGACACGTACCTTGTGACAGAGGAGGATTTTCCCACGAGGCGAGATGATACTGGGATTTGGGGCTTTGCCATAAATGCAGCCTATATTCATGAGTACGGCCTTTGTCAATCTTGCTTCCACAAAGGGTTAATAATTGTTCGAAGATCTAAGAACGACAACGGCGGCTCAGCGCTGCCATCTGAGCCGGTGTTTATGACAGATATCTCTATACCTGAAAACAAAGATTACATTGCCACTTGCGATAGATCCTGGGTAGAGTATGAGGAGAAGGCACATATACCTTTCAAATATATAACATTTCCTTATACCCAGTCTACGAATACAGGCCAGCCTGGCATCGATAGCCCTCTGATCTGTATGGTGGATGCGTGGCACAATAAACGGCTTAGCATTGATTTAACATGGGATGAAGTCTGTGGCAAGGGTGTAGACAATTTTTTTGATCTTCGCTTCATTGCCGTGACGTTCTCAAAGTTTGGCATTCTATTGATCACATGCTGGAAAAACCCCACCAAAGTCTTCGTGGTTGGGAGACCACAGTATCTTGGCCTGAGGGAGCAAGAAATAGATATGTCACAATTGTTTGACTATTTTTATTACGTGATCACCGCCGGACTAGGTACGTTAGTAGACTTGGGTCATGAGTATGACAGACACGATAATCGTACAGTTTTTGATGGACCCGAATACTACCCGTTAATTAGAAACGGCTGGTTTGGGAATCGCAACATGTTTTTCCAGGTTACTCCGCAAGCGCAAAAAGGTGTGCCAACATATGAAGAGTTTGTGACATGGAGAAAGAAAGACCTCAGCATTCAAGATGGTAATCAAACTCGGAAAATGTCTCTTAGTTTAAATGTTAAGAAACATAAAGGAGGAAGTATCATTCCGGATCAGAAGATATTTTTGCGTGGTATTACCATGGGCGCAACGTTTCATGATAATATGTTTATTTTTTGCACAAGTCGCCAGCCAAATTTTTGTGGAGTTATTGACATTCGCCCTTCATCATTTGATTTAGTAGTCACCAATAAAAAGGTAAAAGTGCTGAAAGTGCGAAAAGACATAATAGGCTATGTAGATGACTGCATGGTTTACGCGAGAAAAAAGGACAATGAATACTTTTATCTCAAACTTGATGTGGCTTCATTATTATATAATAGGTAGCAATACTTAAATAAAAGGCTAACAACAAAACACAAAGAAGTTATCTGTAAGGTGCATGAGGAAAAGTATTCAAAGTTGCCTATTGCATGGCGTGGTATTAGATATAGGGCGACAAGCCGGTCGGGACATGCAATGTTACTAATATTCACGCGCCCGCCTTGGCATGTGCATCAAGCGGATGCTCTTGAAGCTCCATGAGGCAATATTCTAAAGCACATACGCTCCACTGCCCTGACAATTGATAATAGAATAGCTTCGCCAAATTGTTATAAATTGCGGCTCCGCCTTCCGTTCGGCCTGCCTCATTCTTAGAACGACTAGCCGACAAGATTAATGTTTTCACAACCAAATTTTAGAGAAGAAGGAATGGCGCAGCTGGGAGCAGTGAGGTTTTAGTACGGATCAATTCGTCTGCTACAGTGTTCTTTGAATCTACGTGCTCTACTAGAACGTCTGGGCCCAAATATGCGTGATTAATGGCGTTCTGAACGATGGGCCTGCAGGTCATTGGAAGACAGGTGCGTTGACGAAGTGGAAAGCTTACTGATGGCGCCAACGATGCCAGCAAATAAGATAAAAACCAGAAGAACTACAGAAACCATTGCTTTCATTTATTGATTGTCAAACGTCGAGTCGATCGGCGGCCTACACGCGGACGATTTTTGCTTTTTCGACAGCTTAAACTTTAAGCAGTACCCAATTTCGGTAATAATTAACCATAATCCAAATCATTATACAGACACTTCCAGCCTTTGATCTTATCTCTTCAGGGATATTCATTTTCTCTTTCAAACCATTTTTTTTCTTCGATGAACTCATGTCTTACGAAAACAGCTCCGGGTGTAGAAGCTTTGCTCTAAGGGAAATTGAATTACCATTGGGACAAAGGCGTCTTATACTTGGGAAGCATTGAGCTTAAATATGACGATCATACCATTTACTACGCTCCTGCGACTATGCAGAGAGCTTACGAGCTTGTCAGAAAGACAGAGGATGAACGCAAAAAGTATGATGTCTATTCTGTCTTCAAAGCTAAATTTACTTCGTATAAGAAGCTCATATAGAACGCCTGTTCATTAGAAGAAAAAGAGCGTCTTGAAAAAGAGGCAGCACAGGAATCCAGCGATAGCAAAGGCGTGATTGACTTGAAACTATGTTTTACTCAACAGATAATAATACTGCAGGGCATTACTTCATCATTTGTGTTGCCCAGTTCATCATGTATAGACTTGTTTACATTTGTGCCGCCCGATGAGCAATACAAGACCTTAGTAGAAAGCCGCCCAGGCTCTAACGGTCTCAAGAAATTGGGCTATTTTCCTTACGGCTATGATTGTCTGCTGCGGAAAGAGATGCTTCCTCGTTTGCCTTCGTTTTTCACAAAAATGCCATGAGACTCTGCTATTGTGATGACAACTGCTCTCTACCACACATGCGTTAATATGCACAAGCTAATAGATTTTAAGGCGGTATCGCCATCAGCTGAAGAAATTAATGGCGACCGCATGTATCAGTGCAATGCTTATGAAGAATTACACATTATTGAAAATTATCCGGGATTTCCATGGAGCTGGCGAGATACATGCGCGGCAAAGCAGCCGTTGCGGTTACTCCAAGATATGATAAAGCAGTTCATCTTGGCGTTTGAAAGCGTTAATCATAACGACAAGCAAAGAATAGAGAAAGCAATAGTTTTTGTTGAGATGCTCCACTCACTTCAGTATACTATCCGTCTTCCTAAAGTGTCGCATGCCTTCTGGTATACGCATAATATGGAAAAGCAATACCAAATTTCTTGCCTGCCGGTTATTCGAGGTCGGCATTTGACAATCAATGATATGTTCAAGCACCCGAAATGCCGTTACCAAGTGACCGTTGGAGAAGAAACAGATGAGTTCTGGGGCTCCTTATTTAGTGGTGTAGAAGTTCCCGTGACCAAGGACGAAGCGCGTCTTATTCAAATTAGGATGACGATGCAAGTGGTGTGGCAGGTTGAGAAAATAATAGAGTTTAGAGAGACCAACATTTATCGGAACGGCAAATAGAGGGACAAGGGCAGCATCATGAGGAGGAAAGAGACGCACATCGACAGAGTGTTATCTCAGATTATATAAGGCGAATCCAAGAGCTGGAAATGAATTTGCAACAAAAAAATCAAGAAAGTCAAGCTCTCAGAGTGCAGTGGGATAAAGCGCGAAGAAAGGTCCAAGTTATGCGGAACCTCTATGAAAACGATAATAAACAAAAAAAGGACAAAGAAAAGCTAGGCGAGGCAAAATACAAAGATACAGACAAAGAACGAAAGAGAAAACGAAATAAGGTGCAGAAAGCAACCTGAGGGATAACAAGAAAATGGGCAGAAGTAAATATATAGGTAGATCACATAGATAGACTGTTCCTCGAGGGCAGAATGCAAAAGTGCGCAAGCTCAAACCGTAAGACAGCCGACAGACTACGATATAGTAGCCCGAAAGCAAAATGAGATACCGTAGTAAGCGTGGATTGTGGTCTAAGTAGAATAATCACAAATAGTGCTATCATCAAATTGATGGCGAAATTCATGTGATATTTTTTTTACCACATTCCAACTTCATTTTTCATGATTAAGAAAAGAAAAGGTTCCAGGTATTATAACAGACATGTTCACAAGACCGCGTCAAGAATGCCTCCATTGATTGGGTGAATCATTCATATCTTATACCCATACGCTGGGCAAAATTGATCTTGCCGGGACATGTAATGTTACTAATGTCCACGCCACTGTCTTGGCGCGTATATCAAAGATGTGCTCCTGAAGTTGCATGAGAAAGCATTCTAAAGCACGTAGTGGTCCGCTGTCCCGGGTCCTCGTAGCCGAATAATTTTGCCAAATTTTATAAATTGTAGCTTCGTTCTCTATTCGACATGGGTAATCGTCCAGGGCTTTTATTTCGATGGAGAAACTGTACACCGTGCTTTGGTCATTAAAGTCACTGTAGAAACTGCGACAAAGAATAACCTCGCCAGAAGGTTTTATTCCTTTGACAGACCTTGAAGTTCGTTCAAATATTGAGTTAGTGGCAATTTATGCACATTCGCCTGGGTTGAAGATAGGGCGCAAAGGAGCTACTTCACTGGAGGCACAAATATCATCTAACTTTCCGATCAGCTGAATACGCCCTTCAAAAGTGGGGTCAGATACTTGATATAGGGTCCACATGTCGTCGAGTACTGAATTATCCTCTTGAGATCCAACAAAGCAGAGACTCCCATGAAGCTCAGTGGCTTATCTTCTAAATTCTCGACTATTGTGAGTGCGGAGCATTTAGCTAAAAGCAATTAATTTGTGCAATAAAATTCGTAGTTGTTCTGTTGAAAATATAATCTGCAGGATATATTAGGGCAGTAGACCAAGGAATGCGGTCGAATATCGAGAAACAGTACAGCGTATAAATGCACCGGTGGGATGCATCAACCAAAAAAGAAGAAATAATCAAAATCCCTGGAAGGGACGAAGAGATAGAATGGCCACATGTGTGCCTCATAGCATTTAGAGCGAGTCCCGAGGCATAACGTTCTAAGGACGGCTAAACTGGACATTACCAGGCGGCTGTGGTGTTTAAACCAGACAGCAGTTTGGGCTTACCAAAACGCCGAGACTGGATAACATACAGCGCATATTCTTGCCAGCCCATCTGCATCCGTTGCCCTAACCAATCTTGAAAAGGCGGCATGACTGGACACCTTATTTGTTCAACGTCCCTGCAAGGAGACCATCGGTCCGATTGTCTTCACCATATAATAATGAGGCTACCTCCAATTTGTGATAATAAAAGCCCTCATCTGCCGGCGGGTCGAAAAACATATAGTCATCCAGACAACCTTGAATCTTGCCATGAGGTAGTTTTAATGCTCTCACTCTGTTGGTTTCAATAGTGAAATCTAAGGAAGAAAGGCGAGCGTCAATAACTCCGTCACACGATTCTTCTTTACCCATATAAAAAATAAACATATTATCATAAAGTGGCGACATCAAGTACATATTATTGGGCAAACATATTTTTGCATCGGGGACGAGCGGTCGGTAGTGCTGATTGTTTATATCTAAAATCAGAGAAATGTGATTAGTTTGGCAGTCAGATGGTCGCAGGATACCTTTGCTTCTTCTTGCTACAAATTGTTCATAGGTCGGAACAGTGATCTGAGATGGGACATGAAAAAACATACTACGACTTCCGAACCAGTCGTGCTTAATTAACGGATAATATACGGGCTGGCTGCTTCCTGCAGAATGTTTGTCATTTTTAGGATAACACCCAGTCATGTCAACTAAAACGGCTAGCCTCTTGTTGATAATATAATAAAAGTAGTCGAATAGCTGCGACATGTCTAGTCCGTTTCTGTGACCAATATATCGAGGTCGCCCAACCAAGAGGAACTTACTAGAATCTCTGCCACAGGTGAGCATTAGCAGCCCATATTTGGAAAACGTCGTGGCAACAAGGCGGTGACAGATAGGATCTCGGAGAGGGGTATCCCAAGTTAGATAGATGTCGAGACGCTTACTTTGCCAGACATCCACCATACGAATTAGCTGGCTTTTCGGATACGGGCACGGAAACGGCGGGTGGTACTCTCGGCTGAAAAGGCTTATATATTTAAGAGGAATAGAAGCCTCCTCGTCGTATTCTACCCAGCACTCGCAATCAACAGAATAGGTCTTATTATCGGGCACAGAAATGTCGATTGCAAACAGTCGTTCAAATGGGCAGCATTTCTCAGATGCTCTTTTGATTCTTACAATAGCCAATTGGTCATGGAAACAGCTACGACAAAGACCGCACTCATGGATATAGCTAGCATCCACGGTAAGACCCCAAGCGCAAATATCGTCTCGTTTCTTGGGAAAATACTCGTTAGTCCAAAGGTAGGTATTATCATCAATCTTCAGGGCTTCATGGAAAGAAGTCATGTGAGTTTTTATAAACCGGCACCATAGTAGGCCTGGATAACTATCAATTAGTTGTTTAAAAGAGTAATGTTGGAAAAAATGTTTATTGAGAATGCCGACAAATTTGCTTTCAAATTTGTCAGTCAGACACGCATACCTGAATTGTCGATCAATTTGACGTGCATGCATGTAA
The DNA here is from genome assembly GCA_030581755.1 of Crinitomyces ghanaensis. Taxonomy (NCBI): domain Eukaryota; kingdom Fungi; phylum Ascomycota; class Dipodascomycetes; order Dipodascales; family Trichomonascaceae; genus Crinitomyces; species Crinitomyces ghanaensis. The sequence goes on from JAKTVX010000087.1 coordinate 30,684, forward strand.
TCTGGAGAGGCCTTCATGTACCCGACAATAAGCTGGATAATTTCTACCGGTAAACTCGCGCTATCATTGATCATCGTACATGTTAGATGCCCAGATCAAACACTAAATGTAGAATTCGAGTCCCCCTAATGATAAGATAAGCCGCGCCTTAAACCGAAAGTCAATTAGGTGGGGCTAAAAACAAGGTTGGATTTTTTGCCGTGATATGTGAGAGTTGTTACCAACTTGTTAGAATAACAATACTAGGTAGAGTAACCGGCCTACAGATACTTTTGTGCAATCCCTATGCAGAGTTAACTACGTTACACGCTGCCCCTTATTTTGGTCAATATTGTAATATTTTCAAAGGCGTGCTGTATATCCACTTCAGTCCCCCATAAGCAAGTACATGTTACTGTAAGGCAAATAAGGTTGTATTGGGTAATTAATGGTCTCTACTCGTTCCTCTGATAACCTTAACCGTAATTAGGCTGACTCCCAACACTATTAACTATATTGGAATTATAGGACCCTAACAGTGGACAATAATACAATACTAATCAAATAAAGGGGGAACGTATAACTACGTTAATTCTATACAAAAAATTTGCACAGTAATATATATAGCCCGGTTACCCTACCTGGATGTTATTCTAACACATGCGGCTTTCGTAACTTTAAAATCGTCCCTCTGTCTTAGTAAGCGCTGGCCAAACGGTCATCAGTCAAATCCTAATTAGTTAATCCAGTGTCGTCACGTAAATAAACAATGATACTCCAATGAAGATAATAGCGCCAAGTAGGCTCACATCTAGATCAAAGGAATCTTGTTGGAAGTTCGTGAGGCCTATTTACATCTAGTAGGGTAATTGGACCGGGTATATCTACATAGTGTGGAATTTTTACAATGCTAGATGCGTTTGCTTTTACGTGTTCATTCTGGTGTTGCCTATTTTTTCTAATGACTCTGGAGTAGAGTCTGATAACTTCAACGAAGACCAGGCAAATTTACGACAAGGACCCCCTAGTGAAAGCGCCAGGAAACAAGGCATTTCTTTTTGGCACTTGATTGTTTAGTTCTGTTCTCATCTGTTTTCATCACATATCTGTTTCGAGTGCTCACACACGTGTGACCACTCCTATTTTTGATCTATTTCTTTTCTATTTGGCTCAAGGTTTAAGTAAGCCTTCGATCACACGAATTGCTTGCATCGCTGCCTTAAATTGCAGCAGATATGCCTCATGAAACGTGACTGGTACCTCCATGCCCATAAAGGAATTGCACGAGAATAGGTCTGTTTTTTCTCCGACAACTGCCTGATATTTGTATGCCTTGCCTGCCATGTCGCCCATAGTCAAATATCGGCCAGTAACAGGTAGACAATAAATATGGCATTGCGTGTCAGCATCACCAGTATCCCATTCAAAATGAAAACTATTAGGAAGGGCAATCGTGTGATCCATCCCTTGAAGTTTGTTAACGAAGTTTATGGCTATGCGTTGCCTCTGCTCATTAGCCTCCATGCTATCAAAGTCAGCGCGAAAGATTTCCATATGCTGACCAACAGTGTCCAAGTCAACTTTGTACTTATTTGGAGGCCGCCCACTAGTCCAGGGGGCATTAAATGGTGGTCCGGGGTTCTTTGGGATAATATGGGATCCCTGACGAATGATAGAGTGAAGCATTCTATCGCCATTTCTTTCGTCAATTTCTTCCAGTGAGACTGTGGTATCGGCCTCTACAAGGTTTTTCATATTTCTACATGTATTGTACAAAGCCCATGCCATTACTATTGGCTTCCCTAATAGAGAATCCGTAAGAAATTCAGGAAATTTGCCAAGCTTGGTTGTATCAAGCTTGCAGATATAACCGGAAGGGATATAATCCAAAGCCATAAGTGCCTCAAAATCGGGTAATTTCTTTAGCAGCTTTCGAAACTTTTTAAAACGAGAAGAATCACGTACGGTAAACGGATATTTAGGTTTTTCCGTCAAGTCAAACAGCACTGAAATTCCTTGCTTTACTATAACCTTATGGCTAAAGCCGAGCTCCAAATTTATCACTCCAGGTTTATTGAGATAGAAGAAACGCCTGCGCTCTTTCTTAAGACCGGCCCGTCGCTTAGGATCCTTTTCATTGGCTATCAAGGTGTCGTAGGTTGCAAATTCAACTCTAAAATTGGGGTGACGACGATACTTTTTGCACTCGGCCTCTGTCTTTCCGCCAAGCCTATAACAACGCCGGATGGCTGGTGGAGCTCTGTAAATAAGTTTTTCCCCATAATAAACATCGACATGCCCCAATTGAAGAGAGTGATTGTTTTCTGGGAAAGTGTCATGTGAAGTTTCAATCCATGCATGGGTGCGATTGGCGCCATTATCCCCTGCAAACGAAACGCATAATAAACAAATAAAATAGGTAAAACTGGTAAACAGGTAAAACACCAACAAATAAAGAATAAAAGAGGGTAGCTGATATCCTTGTATCGATACAATTATTTCGTGAGACATGGGTAAAGTTTGAGGACTACCCAAATTGGCATATCGGTGGATCTAAGCGGTTTTCCCTGAAACCTTATTTCAGGGTTGACAGGTCACGTGAATTGGGTTCGATAAGAAACCATACAGTCACATAGTGGAAACACCCAGGCTGGTACCCATAACGAGGAAATATGTAGCGAGGTAACTGCAAGCCATTATCACTTTGAACAGATAGCGCAATCAAAAATACTTACGTCTGCAATTCCTAAGTAGCTTCTTTCCAGAAAATGAGCTTCGTAAATTTTTATTTGGACTTAAGCAAAATATTCAGGCGTCTTTGTTTTTCTTTAATAAAACCAAGTAGGATTTAAATGTGGGGGGATTACAATAATGGGCTCATCAAGGAGCGTTGCAGTCGATTTGAGCCTCCGCGTCTGCCCAGGACTTGGCCAATCAGGTAGATTTGCCTTTCAAACGCTGGAAATCCCCTGCAGAGCTCAATCATACTTGCGACAGTCCAAAGGTTAGCGGGCCACAGTGACCAGTAGGCCACATACAAAAGCACGCGTATTCACGGTCATACGATAGAAGTACCAAATCGTACATGGACAATTTGCAACCAAAGCAAACGACTGAAGAGGGAATGAGGAATGATTGAACAATGGTGAGTTAGGACACAGGAAAAGGCATTACAGGAGTGCTGATTGTGATTACCACTTTTGCTGTTTGTTCTGCCATTAATGCGGTACTTTTTGTCAAGATCTTGGTACATATATATCCTTAAGAGTTGGATTCTGGTCCTCAAACGGCGGAAATTGTGTCTAATCGCGGGGGTTTAGCGGGCTACTACGGGGCTGGGACAGATGGGCTGATTGCCCATCGCGTTCGCCTGCCCATAAGGTGTCGGGAGATCAAAACAATGCCTTTCTGATGCTCTGCTACAATGGACACACACGTGAGGCCGCATGCAGATCGTCTCCAAATACTGTCGTGACGGGAGACGGGTTTCCAATGGCAGACTGGCTTAGGCGTCGTTCACCATAAGCCCAAAATGCACCATCAAGGGCGACAGTGCACTTCATCTGCAGGGAAAGCCTGTGGGGTTTATAGCCTGGTCCCAGCACAGCCCTGCCAGTAAAAGGAAATCCAGAGAAGATATGCTAGGTACATTTGTGGACTTGTCTGATGGCTAAATGCAGCATCTCGGAAAGCCCTCTCATGACAGATGGAGAATTTTATTTATCAGACGAGAAAGTCTGGTGGCTATTCCTCGACCCCGTATCTTGATAAATCCCCAGAAATATGACGATTGTTGGGTGGTCTCGCGAGCTATGGAAAATGCAGCTAAAAAGGGAGGTCACATTCTACACAAGGCAAGGGACTGCGACCGTCTTCTCTGCGTTAAAATATATTGTTCGTACGTATGTGTATGGTCAATCTCCGCATAATGGCGGCGGAACACGCAATACAATAACTGAGGATAGGTCCTAGCCTTTTGGCCTTGACTGCCATACTAGATCCCGTAAAATATGTAACCACATCATCGACGGAGCCTGCCATTCGGCCGCGAGCATTTTTAATGCTCCGTAGAGTAAAAGTAAGCATACCAAGAACAAGAGTGAAAATATGGGAGGTTTTTGCCTACAAGGAAACGTAGAGAAATCCCAATCTAGCTGACTGGCCTCAATTCTGTTTTATATGCTTGAAAGAAGCGATATATCGCAGCGGAAGGCAATGGAACCCCAGTCATGTTAGACAGGAATTTGCCATAGAGGAGATTATCAAAAGGCCTTTTGATATCAATCAGCAGATGTCACTAGTTGACGGCAAAACTGCATGGGTATGCTGTAGCCTTGATGTTGACTGCATAACCCCAGTGGGAGACTAAGGCCGGGGTCAAGTAAGTGAGCCATCTAAATGAGTCATCCGGAGAGCATTTCCGGTAATGCCTAGCCGCCGTCATTCAAAAGCGAAATTCTTCGACATTGGAAGTTTTCAGCCACACATAATCCCATTAGGAGGGCCAAGAGTGGCGCTCATCCTTTAACAGTGAGGGCGGCAGCCTAGCATAGCACAATCAATGAGCAATGCATGGCTTCCGCCAATGGCTCGTGCGACAAGGCCTGAAGCACCGGTAAGAACAGCAATAAAATGCAAATGAAAACCGATGCAAGATCGAACAATAATACAAAAAGTGATTTTTTTTCTTCTTTCTTAAGAATGTTCATGTTTCGTATTATTCAAAGCAGACCTGTGGGTAATGTCCTAAGATGCCTAAGTTGCCTATAGTGCGCTCCTGAGAGTACAGGGCTTGCAGACATAGAGCAAACATTTGAAATTTGCAGTCAGCACGCCGGCCCTCGTTGCGAGGCGAATCTCAAAAACGGGTTGGTTGACTAAGTACATTCAACATGTTGCGGACATCAGCTTTCTTGTTGTCCGCCGAGGAGACAATCGATTTCGTCTGGCTTGTCATACAATAGTGAAGCCGTCTCCAATTTGTGATAGCAAAACGCTTTGTCACTTTCCCGGCGAAAAATCATGTAGTCATCCAGGCAGTACTTGATCTTGCCATAAGGAACTTTTAATACTCTTATCTTGCCAGTCTTAATAGTGAAATCCAGAGACGAAGGCCTAACGTCAA